>CM053793.1:294819590-295022090 GCA_028749045.1 Cupressus sempervirens | reverse complement strand
TTTTTATCTCTCTAGTTTTGATACTTGTTTTGGTACTTGTTCTGTACTTGGTATTTGTGGTTGACTTTGGTATGTGGTGTTGGAATTGGTTGAGTGTCCTTTTGACTTTAGTTATCTTTCTTTATTAGTAGTTTGTGTACCCTTGAGGTAGATTTGGCTATCAAGATTTCCTTACATAGGATTTTTTTATGGTTTGATTATCTATTTGTGGACCATTTATTATCTTTCCTACATAGTGGGCATGGGAGCCTGACTAGATGATTGTATGGTCAAAAAGTAGTGACTTCTTACTATTTGGGTTCCCCTAAGATTGGTAGATGTTGGATGTTCATTGATGCAATTGAAGATTACCATTCTTAATCTTAGCCTAGAGACTTCTATTTAGTTGATGTATATATGTTAATGTATCTTGTATTTTGATATACTTGTATCTATTCTTGTATACCCTATGACATGTGCACTGGATGCTATTCATTAGATGTATTTCATTGTATCAGTTTCATTCATGCTTTTTCTTATGAGATGATGTGTCTATTATTTCTTAGTGGTCTTGAACATTGTACTTGAGATTTAAACTAATTAATATAAACTTCTTGAATGTAACTCAACATGAAAGAACCCTTGAGGGATGAAATATGTATTTTATTTGAATACATGTAATTGATGTTTATGCGTACATTGGTTCTACATTATTAATTTGATATTGTTTAAAATTAAAAATAAAATAGTTCACTAAACATTGTAACATGTTAGGTTTATTTCTCTTGGGTTCCTGAGCAGGGTGTTACAAATGCTAAAGGTTAAAATGATCTTGTTCCCTCCTTCTCCAAGCTTCCACGATCAATTTATTAACCAAATGCACATTTTAACTTTGAAGAACGAACCTTTCATGATTAGTCATGAGTGTCTTATGTTATAGATAGAAAAACATAAAAATCTCAATTTGGAAAGAACAAGTGTTTGGTGTGTTTCTCAAAGACACTTGTTTGGGCTCATTTACTTTTTTTCATTTTAGATCCAAGTAATTAGGTGACATGTGTACCAATTTTTTTTTTTTTAATCTAGATCAATTGCAATAACTCCAGGAGTAGTTCTAAAGAGGTCTATCCTTTGGGAAGTTGGCACAGGAGCACCCTTTGACAACTCCCACCTTATCAAATTTTGGTGTGATGAACTTCTTCTAAGAAGTATGTAGATAGAATAGAAGTTTCTAACTCATTTGGTGTGTTTTGCTCTAGTTTAGGCTCTTGGTCTAGGTGATTGGCAATGTATTGTTATGTTGTGATTTTTTTGCTTTCTAGGTGCATAGGGTGTTCCTAAAATATTGGAATGGTGTATTGGGGGAAGTTTGAAGACTAATATTTCCTTTATAAGACCCAACAATGGTCTTGGTGATGGAATTTCAAAAAGAGAAAAAAAGAAATAAAAATTGCTAAGTTGTTGGTCACTTATGTAAAAGTGTTGAGCAACTTGTATTAGAAAGAAAGTTAACTTGTGTAAGTGGCTAAAAATTCCCTAACTCAACCCATACACCATGGGATAGCCTATTTAAGGTTGGAAGAACCCGAACCAAGGGTTGGAAGTCATGTTTTTGCATTGCATTGTGTTGCTACAACAAACTGTGACTGGTTTTTAATACATTTTTACTGGTTTTTGGTGTTGTTTGGTAGCAAATCACATTTTTAATGTCATTTTTTTGCATGTTATAGTTTTTATCTTGTATTTTATCCATTATAAATGCATTAGATTAGACCTGTAAACACGTTTTGGAAGGTTTTAGTAAATTTCTTTAAAAGTAAGAGTTTGTTGTCCAGTTTTGAGTTGTCAACAATGAACGGGCTGTAGCTCTTGTTTCCATCATGGGATTTCCATGGAAATTTGGACTCCAAGACTATAGACCCTAATGTGTAACATATTTCAAGCAAGGGCCCAAAAAATGTGTGCAAGCATTTGTTTGACAAAGCCCTAGGTGAGCTAGGCAATGCCCGACTAGGAGCAAGCAACAAAGAATTTGTTCTCAAGAGCAAAGTATAAAGATTCAAAACTTTCCCTTTGGAGGGATTAAATAGGGATATAATAAGGTTATTTATTGAAGAGGATAATTTTCTATGAGTTGAATAAGGTGTTTGAAAGTTGAGGACAATAGGCAGCCCTTAAAACCCTTCAAAACCCTCATTTTTACCATTATTGTTGTACAACTTTTTGGTGGCCTAAAACATCAAAAATATTTGAGTATGTAATTTATGAAACAAATTTTATTAAGGCTAGGTCTGATGAATCCTTAAGGGTAATAATTTAATAGCCCTATAAATCCGGGTGGAGGCCTAATTTGGGGCTCTTCTAGTAGCCTTTTTGTGAAGAAACCAAGAAATCGGGTATGAACCCATTGTTACCATCCATTCAAGAATACTAAAAGTATTCCAATAGCACCTTAAAACTAATCAAAACCTTGGTTGGACTGGTTATTACCGTGGAACCCTAGTAGACCTACATAGGCATTTTGGAAGAATTGCACTCCTAGGAGGATAAGTGAGTCATGGAGCAAGATTTGATCGTTTTCACCTAGTGGGAAGGTTAGGGAAGGTTAGGGGATGTTCTAAGTTGTAAGAAATCCTATATACCACATAGGTGTAGAGAAAACACCAAAATCCTATTGTTGGATGAGAAGCATAGACTAGCTAGTCTATCCTAGCCTACCCCCATCAGAAGTGCATCTCCATCAAAGAATGACCTCAAATTGGTAAACACCATGACTAATATATAAATAAAGCACTAAAAAAAAAAATTTCTTCATCTCCTCAAACTTGACTGATGAATGTTGATGGAATTTCAAGGTACAAAAATTTTCCTCCAATTTCAACATGGTCAACTGGGCTCTTTAGTGAGTCATGCACCTACAAATTGATTGGGAGGACCCAACAGATCTTATTACGAACCAATATAGTAGCTACCATATTATCCTTCATAATTTATTTATAATGCAATGGAATATAAGGCTTCCTTAAAGTTACCTAATATATGTGTTTTCTATAGTATAGGCATAAGGATACTTGGGTTTCATCTCCAAGATTCATCAACCCTACAAAAAGGGGGCTTCTATTTTCCATGCCTTGAAGGTTATATGACATGTAAGTTTGTCTATCACTTCTTGTATCAACCCACCTCTTAGATTGGGAGGGAAATATCACATGTTAACCATAACACATCACAAGGGATCAACCTATTAGGCCTATGAATACTATATTGCAACGAATTTGACCTCAAGGATAGCATGTGTTTGAAGTGTTTGTATTGTGATTTGACCTCACGAGTAACATTTATTGAACATAAACACTATTGGCTCTATTTTTTTAATACTTTTGGCAAAAGAGATCACTTGGTTGTATCCCTTGAAGTTTCTTTGTCCTTCAAGGGTTTTTTTGTTCACCTATCCTATTTATTATCAAGGAAGTTATCATACTATACCGAAAGGTTTTTAGCAAGTTCATGCGCAACAACCCTAGGAGTCTTTATGAGGAAACCTATCGTCCAACCTAAGCTAGGGTATACTTACCATAGAAACTACCTAAATCTGAAAGTTTTTCCACCAAAAATAAATCAAATTGAGTACCCATGTTAGATTAATCCAAGCCGAAGTTCACTAAAGCAAAACTCAAACCATCATTAACATATAGAGAACTAGAAGCATAACACAAAAGGATACCACCCAAACTGAGACTTGCAAAGGAACTTTATATTGAGAAATAATTGATGTATCTTTACAAATAGAGTGGGACTACAAAATCAATAACATGAACCTTAGGAGTAGATTCAATCACAAATTTATCAATTACATAACCTACAACCATAATGATTAGACTCACTTTCTCTTCCTCACATGATTTTGCACTTATCTCATCTTGGAGTTCTTTTTAGGCATTATCATATAGGTCATCATCTATAGAACATATTCATAAAACCCATCCAATCAAAACCATAAAACAAATTTCCCACTATATCCTATCTTTTGTATCATTATCCTAGAAATTATCTATCCTACATTAGACATCCATCACATCATTATGACTATCCTTGGTACTAACACACCTATCTAGGGTAGTTTATCTTATCATTTGTGTCCCTCACCTTAGTATATAGGTTGGGCTCCACATTTTATTATCCCATATCTCTCATAAGGTCATCAATATTCCTTAATTCAACATATCCACCATCCTCTTGAAGCTTCCACATAGATCAAATCTCATCCACCTTTGATACCAGGGTAATCCTTATAATCCTATAGGCATCATGTCCTTAGAACTAATCCTCCACCATTATATTTTTTCATCATCCATACATCCTACCCATTATTGCATTAGTCACCTATTGATAAAACTTTGTTTAGTGCATTTCCAATAGAGTAACAATTGTCACTGGACTGGAATGTTCGACTGATATCACTTGAAAGAGAAGAAAGGAAAAGCTCTCTACTCCTAAGATCTCTATAGACTAGGTCTCGATAGTGAAAGAAATATGAAAAGTTGGATAAGGAGGCGATTATATTTATAATAAGGCATGCATAACCTTCAATGATTTTCTATGCATGTTGGTCTTGGTCTGGATAATAAATCACTCAAACTAGGTTGGGTACAAACAATAAATAATAGAAATGAAAGAGCCTAAAGGGTTAGAGATTTAATCTACCTATATTATACTTTTGTGCTATTATTATCAATAATGCATGTTTGAATAGTAGCACAAATTAAACATATGCTCAATTAATCAATCTAACACAAATAAGTGGCACAAATAAAATAGTATCGAAGTAAAAATGATCATATAGTTTTATCCAAAATAAGGAAGATAATAACAACAAAATAGAAATATATCACTGCTTCTAAAGATAAATGAATCCCATAGCAAGCACTCCAGGATTCTTCTACTCAAAATACAACTTATAAATACCAGCATGCACTAGGTGAGATAGAGGAATTGCTTCTAGGAAGCCAAATCAAAAAAAAAGATAATGCAATATTTTCATTCATAAAAATGGTATTAAAATTGAAATGGAAGATACAATCATCAATTGTACTAACCCTAGAAAAAAAAAACATTCTTCTTATTTATAGACAACAGTCTACAACTTTAGGTGGAAATCCATTTCTTTACCCTAACTAACTTACCTACCACCTTTATTACTAAAATCTATAAGATATACTACTATTTTCATACAAAAAAACCATGTAAGAGGAAATTAAATCCAATGAAGCCATGAAAGGTGGATATAAAGAAGAAGGGAATAAAATAGTTGATTTCCCAAGGAAAATATGATCTGTGAATGATGATCTTTGTACACTTTTTTGTCAAATCTTTGCTAGTTATCTCCTCAAGGTACCCACTAATTGATAAGTGCATTAGGTATGTAGGGAAACATGTAGTTTACAAAAAAAAATTCTTTATCTATCATTATTAACTTCCCTCTGTATGATAAATAAGTCTATCTTCCAACAATGATAGCAAAAGGCTAGACTCAGAAAGAATCCTAGCACATCCACTTGCATACCAAAAGGACTTAAGTTCTAAGATTCGTAGATACAAAATTTTGAATGTTGATTACCATGTAATACAAGCTCACCCGACCAATTCATAAGGAAGAGGGAATCTTGGACTTGGATTTGTATTTTATAGAGTTGTGGTGCCTCTAAAAGAAAGTGAAGCTCCTTTTGAGTAGGTATTGAAGTCGACCAAAATAATTCCTCCATGCCAAAAATATTTCATGTAGAGGGTCCTTATTACATACCATTCCATGTGACAATTCCTGGAGGGTCAAACATGGAAGGGGAAGCCTCTTCAAACCCTATAGATAAACATTTCAGCCTCAGTCTCGCGAAGTGCTAGTCGTGCAAGCATCCTTCCATTTGTTAACTTGTTGCTTCTAGAACTTCCCTTCTTCAAAAACCTCATATTCTATTTTGGAAATTGGTCCTTCCATTTTTTGGGTCTCAGGACTCAGCTGGCCTAGAAACCTTAGGGAATTATCTTCCCATCTTTACTTGGAGATTCCCTTTTTATCAGGCGGCCTCCATCTTCTAGAATTTTTATCAGCCTTCTTCTAACCATGATGAGCAAACAATATTTTTGGTCCTCCAAATCTAGTATCCATTAGTACCTATAGACACTAGATGATCGTTAATATTGTGATCCTCTTTTTAGAAATATTCTTCTATTAGACTTGAAAGCTAAGGATTTTCGAGATCTCCTATCTTCCCATCCTTATAAAGGACTAATGCACCACATAGGGAAGGAACATAAAACTTGAAAACCTAAATATCTATAGAAACTTTTGATAAATGACAAAAGAATGGTATCCAAAATCCATACCTTGGAAGCATGAAAACTATCTCTCACTAGTGGTGGGGGGAAAAATTTGTGAATCTCAAGAACTTGCAGTTTTAGACCCTTTGAGTACAAAATGGATAGTTCCAGACATAAAAAATTATCAATTACTTTCTATTCACCAAAAAAAACATGTCACCTCGACAAAACTTTCGGCAACCTCATTTATGATGCTAAGTTGTCCTTATGCAATTGACAAAATTATTAATTCAACATTCACTCACGTGACACATGGGATTAATAAATGTTTGGTACCTTTGATATGACAATGTTTAAATTTGAAATACTAGCCAACTCATTGTAAAGGATGCCAAACATTTAGTCCAATAAGGGATAGAATTCAAGTAGATGATTAAGAGTGGAAAACCACCATTAATAGCTACCAAAGATGCAACTAAATCACTAATGCAATGCTAACAAGCTACCACTTACCCTACTAGGAATGAAGTTGTATGTGTACATGTAATAGTGATAACATACCCATATTCTCTATCTTTTAGAGTCTAAAAACCACCAACCAGACACCCATTGGGGCATGCCTACAACCCCTTGGCTATGCCAAATAAAATTGACTGGTGAGATCCTACCTCACACACAACTAGGACCAAAAGAGGGTGCCAAAGGGCACCTAGATGGACAAAACCAATTCTTGGTAGTGCAAGCACCTAAGTAAACTAGATGAAATGAAATTGCACCACCAAACAAAATAAAACCAACAAGAAAATGAAAAAATCCAACCCACCTCATCCACGGTGGAGCGTCTCTTGCACTATGAATTTTGGATGACCCTATGGTGACCCAAAACTTAGACTACCAAGCTTAATTTGTCACAAGCACTCAAACTTTCTCACAAACAATTAAAATAGGAGGGGTGGAGCTGAAGTAGCTCCACCCTACAATGAACAACCACATGAAACAAAAACAAGAATACAAACTCATCCAAAAGAAAAGATGAGAAAGAACCAAAACCACACTAAAGAAACAAGACAACTGAAAGGAAAGGGAAAAAAAAGGTGAACCACACAAAAACTGAAAAAGACACAACCTATGAACAAAAGGAGACACAAAAGGGCAAAAAAAAACACCAACATGGAGCGCTAAAATATAGAAGTGTCATAGTTCTTGGACCCATGCTCATCTAAATATGAACCAAAACCTTCCTAACCCTGAGAAAATACACTCACAAACTTACTAAATGAACACTTGTAGGTGGGGTGATAACCCAAATGACAACTCGTACATGTAGAGCACAATTTTGATTATAAGATAAAGTGTCAATTTACCCCTTTAGGTGTCTTAAATAATCTAGTAATAATGATAATTAAAAAGGTGCTTTAATTGTACTTGTCCTTCATTAATGAAATTTTCCATGTGTTTGACCTTGGGAAAACATAAACCTTTCTTTGTCACCAGAGACATGCAGGAAAAAATTCCTATCTGATTTGAAATTAGCTTTCGCAAAGACCAAGGATCCTTGTCACAAAGGAAAAACTCCTCACTTCCTCCACATGGAAAAGGGTCTAACATCCAATTAATGGATGTGGGAACTTGAACACAAAAAACTAAAAATAACACAAAAAGCCTACCTCAAACAAGGAAATGTCAAAGTTAAAAGAGGGGACCCAACTTTTTACTTACAAAAAGTAGGGATGTGTATGCATGGCATAACATCACCATAGTGAGTTCTTAGAAGATCCTTGCATCATAGATTTTACACCATTCTATCTCTAATAGAATACCTTAGAGTTTATCCTAAAATCTATATCCACCTTCATATCGTTCTTGCATCACACATCTAGTTGTAGTGTCATTTTATGCCACCAACCATACATCTAAATAGAAACAAAAGGAAGAAAATGGACATTAATCCAAACCCCAATGGTGGATGAGCTAGCTCATAGTTTGATCTTGAGACTACCATGTACATGTAGGACCCAACATCTCAAAATCTAGAAACAAACACTGAAAACATCGTGAGTTCATAGCCTACGACATTCACCATAGGGATGTTCGTGGATCAACCTTGGAATGCAACATTTATCAATGACATCATCAATAGGAATAAATATTAAATCATGGAAATTTTATAAAGAGACAATGTTGGGGCATTGGACTATTGGAGAACACCACCACCCATCTCTATCACATACCCCACTCATCCACTTTTTAGAATTCCTACATCATGGGTACCCATAGATCCCAATCATCCTCTTCCTACTCCTAGAGAGGAAAGAAAATCAATGGTATAATAGGTTGTAGACCCTACTACAAGATCTACCCAAATAAGTGCTCCCATCCCCCAAAACAACCCATCTTTTATTGCACAATCAGTAATCCATACCATGCCACAAAAAACTATCACACCATAAGTCACATCTAGCAGTATCCTTGTTATTGTTAACACATATTGACTACCACTATATGAAAACCATGAACTATTAGTGAAGGTGCCACCAAAGAGTTTAGCTAAAGACCAAATGGGTTTGAAGGGAGGGGTTGACGGTCCCACGTGATAATAGTTTAGCCCCCCAAGTCATGAGGTTCACATGGGACACAAGAGATCATAAGGCAAGTAAAGAGAACTGATGGGATTAAAAATCCTCCCCAGTAAAGTCACCAATTTGTTAACATAGACTGGCTACCACTACACCAAAAGCTTAAACTATTAGTGAGGGTTCCATCAAAGAGGCTAGCTAGAGACTACGCGGGTCCAAAGGAAGGGGTTGAGGGTCCCACGTGATAACAATTACCATTCCTACTATCATACAACACGTATCCACACCACTAAACATTTCAAGGCCTACCATCACTCAAATACTAGCCAAAATATCACCATCCAACAAACCACATCTTCATCCAACATCCTACCTGCTAGCAGTACCACCATCACATCTCAACAAGGCTCATAATCTAGCCCAAAATTTACTATAAGGATGTCATCTATAGGGGTCTCTATTCAATCAACCCCAACATATATTACTGCCACTAATCTATATCCATGATAACACAAGCCATCCTTATATCATAGTGATTTAGTCAATCACAAATGTATGTTGCGGGCGTCCCTACTTCCACTCTCGCTGCACCAACTCCACTATAGATAACCTTCTATGCACAAAATTAACCCCCACCACCTACAAGTTCACTTCCACATATCACTAACTATTTGACCATGCCACCACTTGGAAGTAACCACAACATTCACACACCATACCAACAACCACAGGGATGAAAACTAGAATCTCATCCATCTATGCAATACTTTCCCAATTACCTAGTACCTTAGTATGCACATAATCATCCTCTACAATAGTAATACATTCGATCACATTTTCAACATGTTGGCTCCTAAATTAATAGTTTTTGAATAACCCAATGATAAGAATGCATACACCTAGGGGCAGATAATTTCCATGTTCAATGCACCTATTCATACACCAGGACCAACTATAAGGATATTTACTCTCCTTCTTCTCTTTATGCTCTGCAAGACCTAGGCGGGTGGACCTCAGATTCTTTATATGGTACTAGTGTCAAAGCATATAACTGAATCTATAAAATGGATAAAAACCCCTAAATCTTTTGGGTTTATGCAAATATAATAGGCATGCGATAGATAATGAAATATGAAATTGATAAACAAAGTGAGGGAAACTTCTTTTTAGTTCTTATTTGATTAAAGATTAATATCAACAAAATTTGAATATGAAACAACAAGAACATATTGATCTTACAACTAATCAATGTCTTATCTATTGGGCAATTCCACAACTTAAAAATACAAATCCCTAGAAATCATTGACCCATATCACATATCAGGACCTTAGATCTATCCTATCACCTTGTGAATCAAACATCAATGTTCATGAAAACTCTCATACTTATGCAACATCCTTATAATAAAATCTACAACCCTGTGAAGGTAAGTAAGCATTTAATTGGCTCTTTGTTCCAATAGAAAAACCTAACAAGACATACAACTTTAAGGGGTTGCAAATGGGCTTAAGCTCTTTGTTCCTAAACCAAAAAACATTGCAGATAACAGAGGAAGGAGGCAAGAATCAGAATGAAATTAAGAAATTGACTATTCATTGTATTCATCTCTTTGAAAAAACACATTTAAGATGTGTGCAAATAACTAAGAAAAAAATCAATATACCAGGACTATACATAAAACTTTGTTACTGTTGTTCATATACAAAGAAATGGGAAATATGGTATCACAATCATGAGAAAATTCTCTAGAATTGGAACTAAGTATTTGGTATCACAACAATGATAGAAAATTCAACCAACATTGGAACCCTTATAATGAGCAAATATGAGAGAGATATAGACAAGAAGAAGACTCCAAGATCTAAAATCTAATTCTGCCAACTATCTCGCTGAAACTCTTTCTTCTCTTTCTATAGAAACTATTTCTTCCCTCATCTACTAGCAATCAAATCTTATCAATAATGTTCCAAAATTTTTGAAATATATTCTTAGAATATATGAGAAAGCCCTCTAAAGGAAAATAAGATGTTAGATAAGATGTGAGGAGCTTTAAATCTGATTTTGTTTGTCCTCTACTGCTCCCTAGCTGTGAATCCTCAACTACCTCTGTCAACAAAACATTAATTCTCAACAACTACCTTGAAAACACTCATTTATTTCTTGGTGGCCATTCATGAATCTAATCTCATGCAAATCTGATCCCATTCCATCTGAAAACATCAAATCTACATAAATACTAAGGAAGCCCCAAAAATACAAAACTGTCTATAGCTTTTTCCATTAAAGACCTGTGCAAAATCTGACTATAGAAATGAAAAGTTCAAATTATCTTGGTTTTGATAGTATATTATAGTGCATATTTCAGATGAAAATAGTTCCTCTGGTGTGTAGTTGAAAACCCAAGACCCGGGCAGTGAACTGAGCATTATAATTGAATTTAAAAAAAATAAAATATAGTTGAACTATATAATATATCAAATTAATTTCAATTCTCTCAACTTTAAACTTCTGAGAATGTGAGTGTACAGATTGGAAATTTTGACTTCAACATTTCAATTTATTTTTCCTTTTTAAATCCTTTCCTCATGTCACTTGTTAAATTTTCATTGGTCAAACTGCACCCAGGTCGGACCCACACAATTTTATGCATCATTTGAAACATTTTAATTCTTGAATCTTCTCCTCTTGACACTATGAACTTATGATTATATGATCTTAGGATGAAATCATATCATCTTAACATCTTAATTTCATCTTTACAATCTCTCGATGAGCTTCCTCATAGCATCATAAGTTAATTATTTGCAACTTATGATCATATGATATTACAATCATATGATATAGCTTAACATCTTACCTCCACAAATTTCTCCTTCTGATCCTACACTAATCATGATATTGTACAACCTTCATTTTAAGCTCCCTTGATCCTACAATATGCATAGCATCTTAACTCCATTTTGTAGTACTTACAATCTTATGAATACTTCATTAATCATAGCATCTTAGGCCTCACCATTTCATCTCTCGATCATTTGATAATTCATATCATTGTGAGCATTCAATTTTCCTCTCCCAATGCTATAAATTAGTGTAACATCGAAAGCCTCCTCATTTTGCCTGATGAACTCATGATTGGCCTTTGTTTGGTTTCCATGTGGTACTGCCAGGTCACTCCTTGATCAGTCAAAATTTAGTTGACTTTGGGTTACATCTTGCTAGCCCCACATGCTGGGCCCCTCCATGGATGAGCTACAAATCTCAAAAGACCCGTGCTCTTTAAGACACTTACTAGTAGTGTGGTGGTATATTTAAAAAGAGAAACTTCCCTATCCTACTACATGTGGGACATATGCCTTAAAAATTTCATGACAACATACATGTCGCCTGGGCATTTGGCCATCTACGAGTCATATTCTTTGTTTTGCACTTGGGAAATTTGTATAACCACTAACCTATGGCTTTTAATGCCCCTTTAAAAAAACTACTTCACACATAAAGCAATGATTCCCCAAGGAGACTGCCTACTTTATTCTTAATGAATGGGGTCATTGGCATGAAGCTAGACTCATGACTCCATATTCATTGATTTGGAGAGGGAAAGGAGAGCCAGGAGAGATTTCCACTTGGTGATTGGCATCAGCCTGAGAATCCAATCATTGTTCACCTTTATTTTTTGCATGATCTTTGTCTCTAGGAAAAATAGAGCATAAAGGCAGGCCTCCAACCTACTAGCACTTAGACCTCCATGCAAGCAATCAAATATCCACAACACACATAGAAGACTATTGCCAATGTGGTAGATGGTTTAATGTAGTCATCTTCTAATCACTATCATCCAATCCTTCATCCATTCCAACTAGATGTATGGCTACCTCCCATGACTATCCTTCATTTTATTCCTTCACTGCGATCTGCAACTCCTTCTTGCATGAATGTGGGTGTCCTGCTCTTACCGTGGAGCTCTACTATTCATTTTTCTCCTCCTCTTCCATTGGCTATAGTTCCACTATGGAATGCTCTTCCTTAGCTGTGGATGCTATTCCCCTATTGCTTGGAATGTGCTCTCTCCTTCCATGTGTCTTTTAACTTCAAAACCAATGACTTCTCACCTTGACGAACCACCATACTTTTGGAGAAATGTGTGGAGGATTATAGTTACATCACATGAAGGCCACTACAAATTATCAATCTCCTTCACTTTCAAATCACCTTCTTACAAAAAAAGGGCTTCTCCACTCAGAAGGTAGATAAGGGTTCATGTAGATGGATTCTCCATTGGCATTCACTAATGCCACCACCAAAGAATCAACAAAAGAATGCTGATGCCACCACCAAAGAAT
Source organism: Cupressus sempervirens (assembly GCA_028749045.1). Lineage (NCBI taxonomy): Eukaryota > Viridiplantae > Streptophyta > Pinopsida > Cupressales > Cupressaceae > Cupressus > Cupressus sempervirens. Next base: position 295,008,876 of record CM053793.1, on the reverse strand, counting down.
CATTCTCCATTTTTGGGTTAACTAAAAAGCCTTCACAACAAAATGATGATGCTCATCTAACACATGTACACAAGGGTTATTTTGAGAGGAAGCAACATTCTCCAAAACTTTGTCTCACCTTTGTTGTTACATTCCTCCAAGTGGTACCCATTTAACCATTCCTCAAACCATGAATTGTTCATAAGTCACTACACATGAGAAACTTTTAAATAACATACTAAGTGAATGTAAACCCTAAGACATCCTAGAAAGTTCAATTCCCTTTTTTTATTTCACTAAATTTGATGCCACATGCCCACTTTAGCTCTGAATGAATAAGCACAATATTAAGTAACTTTGAAACTCACATTGTCTTATCAGTTCTGGCACCATTAGTCAGGCCCCAAAGAAGGTCTAGCTATTTTTTTTTTCTAAACTAAAACACCTGATACCTAAAACCAATCAATTCAATACCTAGCACTAAATGGAATCAAATTCAAGCACTAAGTCATCATTTAAAACTAAGTTTACCATGCTATTTGCAAATTGTGATTCATTGACAGGAAGGCCTATAGGACGGCTTTGAAAACTGACCAAAACACCTGACTGAGCCTAGAAAAATGGCATGTTGATTCTTTGTTCTACATTCTCTTACCATATTAGATCTTTTCTCATGATGACACTTGGGTCATAAGACATTGACCATCAAAGTTTCTTAGTTGAAACTGCCTACGAACAAACATGTTAGAAAAACATAAAATGCATTGGATTTTGGCTTTGAAAATAGGTCAAACAAATACTTGAGGGAACAAAAACTAGGGAATTAGTTTAATGTTATGAGGAGAATACACATATGTGATTTGGGATCATGATGAATAACAGGGCGCATTAATTTGGCAAGTGTGTGAAGTTAAGTACTAAAAAATGCAGGACATGGAACATTTGCAGAAAAGTGATTTTTAGAAACAGATTGGACTTGGGAAAATGTGCAGATTGATTCATCAAGATTTGAAAAATGGCACAATTGAAGTATTTTTATAGTAATACATAGTGATACAATCATTTGGTTTAGACAATCATGGATTAAGAGTTATGATATCCTGAACAAGGGTATTGATCAATCTGCATTTTATGACACCATCACAACTTTATAAGTTGCATTGGAATAACGTTTCAAAACTGATCAAAAAAATTCTTCATAAGATCTAATATGGAACATAGAAAATGTATAACCTATAGAATGAAATGTAAAATTAACTTTCTTAGTTGTAATCAGTCAAACAGGGCCTCCCATAATTCAGGGCAATTTGCATCAATATGACAACAATGAACATCCAACTTTGAGGGATTCAAACCTAGTCCAAACAAATTGAACTGACTTGAAAATTAAAACATAGGTTCTTTGAGATATGTAATAAATAATTCCAAAGTAGTGAGTCATAAAACATAACTAGGTGCAAGATATTCAAATGCAAACTAGGCTTCCTGTCGCTATTTGACATTTGGATAAAAATGCAAAATTGAACAACACTCAAAATGAAACTTCATGGGATGACTCAGAATGACAATATATCAATGTAGAATGCATAGACATACTAAATTAAAGGTTTTAGAAACATAAAAAACCTCATATACCTTAAAATGACAGCCATACACACATGCAATAAAAGTGCTTATAGGGCTCAAATGTACTCAAAAGTTTGGAATGGTACTCAAAATAGGAATACAATTTTGAGTCCCATTACAAAAAACATATAATCCCCTCTAGGTAGTAGGGAAATCATCATCTCAACTACCTCACTTCATGCAATAAAACCCACCATATTTGCATGCCCCATTAGATACATATCATACACTAGGGGCACTTCCTGCAGTGCCAATAAATCTAGAGTAGGAGGAAATAAGGAATGTCATCAAGGAACTAAAAGTAGACGATGAACCTAAAACTTTCAAATTTGAGAATGTGTGTCCCTATCATTTTGACATGTCTATCATAATGACACTCTTCCTGAAACATTTTGAGATACCAAAATTTGACAAATTAAGGGGGAAGGGAGACCTTGAAACACATGTGAAAGAATTCTACATGCATTTTCAAGAAGTGGCATATAGTGATGTATTCCTCATGCATTTGTTCCCAAAAAGTCTTGGGGGCCCTTCTCTAAAATGGTTCTAAAAGATACCTTATAGATCCATAAATACATTTGCAGATATTTCTAAGACATTTGTTGCATAGTACACTCACTTAGTTGAGATAGAACTATCAATTGGAGACCTAGTCCACACACAAAAAAGGAGGCAAAAGCCTTGTTGACTTCTTATAGAGTGGTTTAGGAGCACCTAGGATTATCCCTCAAACTTGTTACAATTTTAGCTTGTACTAACCTTATCCAAGTTAGTAGTTTTTATTTTGACCTTAGAAGGTCTTTCTTATATGTTCCTAGGTGGGTTAGGCTAAGATCAATTCAACCTAGGTGTTTATTGCTTTAATAGTTGTTAGTGCTAGATTAGGCCTAAAGTGGGAAAAGTAGGTCTTAAAGCCTTTAAGGCTTGGGAAATGGTAGAAATATTCATAAAATAGTTTTAAAGATGTTTCTACATCATTCTAGGTCAATTAGAAACCCTTCACATGAATTTAGTAAAGAGATGTCACACTGTTTCTTGATAATATTTTACAATTTTTGAAAGTTGCATGACAACAAATTATAAGATTGGATTCTTTTCAAGGAATCATTATGGTAGTTTCTATAATGGTATAAAATTAAGCATAGGGCATATTTAAACTTCTAGGATCCCATTTCCCAAGGTAGAGTGTGATGTAGTGGAATTTATGAAGTGGAATAGAGCTCATAATTTTATTTTGCAGTGACAATCAACTTGTATTGTGTGGAAATTTGTTTTTATGGATTGATTTGTGTAGATTAGATAGTATTAAGAATTTTATTTTTAGTACTTAAGTTTATTTGAGTTTATTAGAGTAGGTTTTGAAATTGTTTTGTAAATAGTCTAGTTGCGAGGGCAGAAGTAGACAATTTTTGCTTTTATGGCTTCCCCATAGTTCTCCACCATGAAAATCATCATGGCTTAGAGGAATATGCTAGGGAAGCCATTGGAGGTTGTTTGTGTGAAAGAGAGAGCTTTGGAAGGCATGTAAACTATTTTTAGCATTGTACCCTAGGCAAGATTAGTGAGCCTAGCTAGGTGCATGATAATGTAAAATTGATGTGCATGTGCCTAAGAAAGAGAGAGGGTATGGAACCAAGCATGGTTTTCAAAGAATAATAGTCCTACATACACCTAGTTATGAGATTAGGCATTGGACAATCCATTTAGGTAGATTTCCAAGAAGAAATTAGTGATCAACATAAATTTAGCCCTATTAACCCTATTACTCCTATATTTTAGTAATCCACTATACAGATGACCTAGGAAACTAAAATCACAAAAATATTCAAGGTCTTGAAAAAGGGTATCTAAATATCAAGTTTTTTTGGGGTTATTTGGAAGTTTTTAGAAAGAATTGGGAAAAACCCACTGACTAGGGCTAATTGGCTAATTAGGCCTATTAGGTCAAATCCATAGCAAATCTTGAACTCAATAGGAAACCCCTAGATGCCCTATTCAAATGGAGTCATTTGGAAGTCAAGTGAAGGTTTTGGTGAAGAATACACCCCTTGCAACATAAGTGAAGGTAATATAGCAAATTTTTCCTTGGAGACATCTAAGGGAAAGTGAATGTTTGAAGCATCTTTAATGATAGTTATCTCTCTAGGTGAAGCACAAGGAAACTCACTCATAGAGTTGAGTTAAGGATGTCTTAGATTAGGATTTCCAAGAATTGTAAGGTCCTAGAAGTGAGCTTAGGGTCTTGAGAAGGATAGTACTCGTATATCCTAGATAGCAACTATGCAAGCACACCTTGGTGAGATCCTATCAGATTGGTATCAAATCCTAGTTAAGATTAGGCTTGTGGTGAATTTTTCTGGGAGAAAATGAATTAGTTGGTGAGTCCATAATGGTGACCAATGAAGAGCTTGTAAAGGACGTAGATGAGAAAGAAGAGGAGAATAGATTTCTTAAAGCTAGGCTAGCTCAATTGGAGAAAAAAGTGGATGAAGTGGATGAGAAGAATGAAGAAGTCAAGGATGATATTGAAGAAAAAAATGAGGTTGCAATTGAGGATGAGGTCCCTGAACTAGATCCTATACTCACAAAAAATCTTTCCTTAAAGCATTGAGGGCCTATTGGTAAACAAATTTATATTTTTAATAAAATAAATAATTAAAACCCTTTATGCCCAATATCTCAAGAAAAGCACAACTTTCCAATAGTTGATGAATTATTGCTCTTTAATTCTTCTCTAAATTTTACTAAGGTTCAACTCCATTATTAGATATTCAACAAAAACACTCTCAAATAAGAATTACTTTTAACCATAAAGTAATAAGGCAACCTGTCTATTCTTAGATAGGGGAAAGATCAAATAAAAATGAATGAAATACAAAGAACCACACATACAACAATGGAAATACACAAATTTTCCATCAACACATGCATTCAAGAGGAACAATAATGAATCAACTAAATAACTAGAATCCACACCATATTTGTATCTAGCAATAGAGAAAAGTTCTACAATTCAAAATTTATTTTAAAATAAACCAACAATAAATAACTCAAAGCACAAAGTCTTTGAATAGATTATGAAACCTTCATTCATCCAAAAATCATTCCAATTCTATACACTACCAACGATTCAAAATACTTGTAGAAAGTTCGAAACTAAAAATAATAAAATAAACTATTTAGTTTTAATATCAATCTAAAACTACCAACCCTTACTACTATTGAGTTTCATGCATAAATAGATCTATGTCTGAGAATCTCCATTAAATCTCAATTCTTAGATAGTTTAAGAAAGTAGTTGAAATAACCAATCCATGGGTACATAGGCACAAAAACTAACCACTAAAAGTTCATCTAAAAAACATAAAGCAATATACTTTCAAAGCTAATTATCCCCTTGTTTCTTAAGTCACTCCTCTTCATTCTCATCATCCTCTACATTTATTGGTCCTCATTCTAGTTTCCATCCCTTGAATGCACTCATGAGCTCAAACATCATAGTTGTATTTGAGCTCTTTATGCTTTGAAGTTGGTTCTTCCATGTGTCTTTATCCTGTTTCATCTTAGTGACAATTTCAAGGTACTCAGGAAGTTGTTGATTATGTTGGAAATAACAATGGGAAAGTAAACTCTAAGGTGGGGGGGGGGGGGGGGGGTGGTGGGGTGGAGGATGAATCAAAACTTCAAAACTTTAACCATAAAAACATTCACCACATATCCATCTCACAATTTAGCATGTAAATTGAAATAGCTAACTACACATGTTCATCCATAGCATAAAATAAATAAAACATGACACAAGAAATTTGTTACCTAGAAACCCTTCAATGGGAAGGTAAAAATGGGGTGGGGATGAAACCCATAAATCTTCACTACTGTAGTTGTAAAGTATAGTCAATTATGGTTACAAGAAGTTTGATCATAATCTATGATCTACCATTTGAAAGGTTTTCCCTCTTAAAGGCTTACAAAGATTTTTAGGTCTCACCTTGTTAAAGGATTTCAAATACCCTACTAAAAATGTGCCTTGTTAGAGGACTTACAACTTACAATAAAGTAAGCACTTAGTTAAGAGATTTACAAAAGCCTGTTAGGATATTTTCTTTGCATCATCTATTAGAATGATTCAACACCTTGATCCTTCGGTTGGTACTCTGCTGCTAGAAGTCAGATCTTCTCTTTTCTTATAAATCCTTGTTCCTTCTAAGTAGATATGTCTCCTCTATCCTTTCTCTATTTTCTCTAACTAATTTTGCAATTCATAACCTTATCACAAATTCCATAGTCACAAACAATATTATCTCTATACTTAGCATTCATTCTTTTCCTCTCATACACACATGCAAAATACATAGGGTTTTTCTCCTTAAGTAGACTTAGGTAGACTAGGGTTATGTAGGAATCAATGACTAAGGTTGATCCATATTTCTTCTTAAAACATCCCTCAATTTGATTGGTTGCATGTACTACATAGGAATTTGTAATATACCTCCATACATATCTTCTAGAATCGTAAAACAATTGTTAAGACAGCCCAAAAATGGTTTACATAGAAGTTTGTGCCATTACAAATAAATATGTCCAAAACTATTCACTCGGCATCTAAAGTCTCTGATGCTCGACCATCACTACATCTTCAATGCTATCACTCAGGTTCTAAATGGCTCAACATACACTATTTTCTTGGCACGTAAATCACTTGACATGAATAGTATTCTCAGCTCATGAATGGATCAGCTCATACTAGGTATAGTACTTGACATGTATTATCTAGCAACTAATGCTTGACATGATTTGATCACTTGGCTTGTACTGATTGCTCAGCTTGCTTTGATCACTTGGCTTGGATTGAGATTTTGATAGATAATGACTAAGTGTATTGTCACTCATTTGTCAAAACCAAAATGTGATTAAAAATCTCCCCCTTTGAAATGAGTGGAGAAAACATGTTGTCATACATATACACTCCTTATTATGAGCATAACTTAGACAATATATATCTGTAACTCGATTCTTATACAAAATTCCAAAACTTCAAAATTTTGCAAAATGATGACCAACTTGTCATACCTTATTTCTCCATTACTCCCCCTAAGTAAATGTTACCTTGCTGTATCTAAATCTGATACTCCTATTGAGTGTATTTGTTGTACTATTGCTGTCCCCTATTTCTTCATAACTATTCCCCCTTTTTTATATTATCCCCTTTTTTGACACTTATGTCGTAGGTGGTACACTGATGATGTGTTTATCCAAAAATAGTTTATGGATCTCCATGATGATCTTTAGGATTGGATCCCAATTATTTCATTCTACCTCTAGAGAATTTTATTGAATGTCTAGCTCAGTAGTAAGGTCAACTAAGCCATCATGAGTGGAAAGATAAGAATCTTTCTTCATCAAGGTCTCAGCATAGGCTAGTTCCTTGTGCAATACTTCCATGTGTGGGGTCAACATGGATTGGATGTTGATCAAGATAGCTTGAATATTTACATCTTATAATTTTAGCTCGGCAAGCCTACCTTGTGTAGATAGTAGTATTTAAAAATGTGACTAAATTTGACTACGAGATAGTTTTAAGGTTTTACCTATAATATTTAGATCTCCCTCTAGTCAGTTAATATCCCTCTGAATGTCCTATGTGAAGAGTTTCACATCACATAACTTGGTGTATAAAGAGAAAATATTCTCTAATACCTTCTTCACACTCTCCAGCTTGGTTGCTAAATCAACTTGTTGTAGTGCAATGGTACTAGATATCTTCTACCTCTACCAATTGAGTTACCATGGCTGACAACCTTTCAAATTTTTCTTTCTAGATTGTCACTTGAAGGCTAGATTCATTAAGTAAAACCTTAGAAAGAGGAAAGATTTTGTGTAAATATCTCATGAGGAAAAGATTTTGTGTAAATATCTCATGAGCTTAGCAATCAAGTTTATCACTTGATTAGTCTAGTTATAGAAAATGGTGGTGATATCATTCCCCTTTTTCAAATCTTCCATCAATTGCTAATTCTCAGGCATGATTGGATCAAATGTGAGTCATGACTAATTATTGGATGTTGAATTCTACCCTTTTAATGAAATCATATACTCAACCATTGCACTTATTTCTTCCTTTATCTATTTCTTCTTAATTCCATCTTTTTGAGATTGCAACACAATCTGTTTGGGTGATGCTTCCACTCAATGCTCTTTTGTTTCATGATTGATCTTTCCCACATCTGTGTAGGTAACTTTAAAGTTACTTAGATCAAGCTCATCAATACCTTCCTTGTGATTATATGTAGCTACTTTAGCAATGCTTTTACTGTTCATGTTGTTAAACACTATCCTAGCTATGCTCATAGTTCTTTTAGGGTTTGGAGTCTTGATAGTGTACTTGCTCAAAATATCTTCTACTAGAAAGAAAAAAAATACCAAACTTCACTTCTTATTTACTGAAGAAACTAACCAATTTGGAGTGGAAGTGGTTGATTTTTGAGGTTCATTACCATTGGTTGGGGTTCTCATAACTTTGATTCTCTAAGGAGATGTGCCCATTGTCATCTAGACTTGTTGATGACTATCAATAAGTTCATTGACCTGTTGTTTTCCAAGGTCACTATCAACTTGAGTAGTTTCATTAGGTCCTGCTGGTATTGACATTTTGGCTTTTTAATTTTGATACAAGTTTTATGCATTGAAGAAGTATAAATGCCCTTAATACTACTAGCCAAGATCTCCTTTTACCTGCAAGTTTAAGGGTAGCATTAGAACATTTAGGAACATGTTTTCTCTTTTACATCTTTAGCCAAGAGTTCTTTCAAAGACAACTTTTTTCCTTTCAAGGATGTTATCTTCTTCTTCAGAATCCCAATTTATGATGGCTCGTTTAGGAACTAGGGATTCAACTTCTTGAATGTCAACAAGATTTGATTCATCTTCTCTGACACCTGTGACATCCTCATCTAGGCTCAACTGATACAACTCAATCTAAAAAATGGTGAATTTGGAGGATTCTCTTCTACATACTTCTAGCTCATCTGTGAAATCCTCCCAAAAGTCCTCAATATTATGAATAGGTAAAAGCTCTAAATGAGTTCCAAACAAGCTATGACATATCCCCTTATTATAAAAATCATCCCTAGCATGATAGAAGCCAAAAAAAAGAGTTGAATAAGTCTAAAATTATACATATGGCATCTTCCATACTCCTACATGTTAATTTTCCTAATTTAAGTGGGAAGGTGTATCTGATGCTTCAACTAAAAACTTGTTTATGAAAGCAACTAGTTGTTGAGACACCTCTGCTAACAATCTAGAGCATATCTGGGAAGTCACATGGGTTCATCACCAAAGCCTCCAATTCTTAAATAAGTAAATTTAAGATACTAAATATATATGCTTCCATAGGATTGAACTAGTTTTAGAGAATCATGAGAGAACCTATGATGAGGATAACCCTTCATTTCAGAACATAGCTTTCCTGAGAAAATATCATGAACTTTTCTAAAATTTTCCAAGGTTTTATCTTTACGTAACACAAGGCAACAATTATACATAGTGATTCCTTCAGTCCAAGGTTCATGAGGTAAATATTGCAAATCTTGGGTATTGGCTAGCATGTACATCAAATATGAGGACATGTAAAAATCTTTCTTTAGGTTCAATGCCCACTTGAGTTGGTTCCTCAAAGAGCTAGCAATTAACTCAATCCAGTCCAAAATCTATGACCCTTTTAATACTATCTAGATGTAAAAATACATCCACTTTTCAAATAGAATCACATCTGGAGAACCACATATTCTATGTAACAAAACTATTATGTCATGAATTCGTGGGGACATATGATCCTTCTTAAGGGTTTTTGGCAACCTAGAACCACCTTTGTAAAATGGTACTATCCAACTCCTTGCTATTACATTCCTATAAACATCTAGGGTTGCTGAAAACTTCACCAAAGCTAATGTAGGAGTCATGTTGGCAAACTATTATTCTTCAAGGTGGAACAATTTAGGCACAGATTCTTTAGCAATGCTGAGAAACACAATCCCATCCTTTTTCAGAATATTATTGCTAGGTACATCACACATTTGAATGCATTCTTGGATCAATTCTAGATAGGGATATGTAGGGGGAAGGTAGAAGCCATAATAAAATTAGAATCCAAGACTTTTGTGGAAAAGCATTATGAAAGTCTCTCACATAACCTCTCTATTATTCCTTCTAGATTATCCCCTAGGAGGTTTGTATCTGATATGATAGGTGACTTTCTATACAAACTATGAGTATTTCCAAACATATGCATAGTGGACTTCATGACTCACAACCTTGATTTTGGAAATAAAAGAAGTAGTCACTACCCTATTTATCAAAAGATGAAATGCAAGAATGGGGAAAATTAAATTTACTAGAGAAACGATAATTATGGAAACTATGAAAGTTGATTCTTTCTCTCGATTCTTGTAGCTACCATTTAAATTACTTGGGGAAACTTATGCTTCTTTTTACAGAGAATGATTCATCTCATATAGACTTGATGATAAGGAAAAGGTATTAATTATGAAACAAGCACAATAAATCTTTACATGTCATGAAAAAGGGGAGATGAGACTACTATGACATTGGGCATTAATTACCAAGTAGGGAGTTTGAGTGATATTTTGCTTTCACACATGCCAAATTTGTACTTTTGATCCATAGATTAATATTTTGGCATAATTACTATTGACAACTCCATCTCAAAATATTAACCATCCATCACCTTTTCGTAAATGATTAAATTGTACATGAGTGTGTTAGTTTCAAAATGATATCCATCTGTAACACATTTTCTCCTTGAACTTCATAGCACGTCCTGTTGGGGCCTAGCATAAAGTGTCATGTGAGAATCAAAGTAAGTTGAATTGAAGGAAACATTGATCTTTTCAACCAAATACAATGAGTATAAAGAGGTCTAGGACTCCTTTGTACCATTCAAGAGTGGTACAAAGTGGTTCAAGATTACTTAAATAATCTTTGTACCTCTTGGTGTAGCAAAAACAATACACTTGGTATTGAGACGTCACATGTCAAACTTGGTCAGCAATGGGCAAAGAAGGAGAGAAAGAAACCTTCAGGAAAAGGTTTACAAGTGAACTACTAGGGAATGCTTATTGCATCTCAATGTAAGAAGCTAAATAGAGGTAGAGCCGATGGTTCAAAAAAAAATGTAAGTAGGAATCAATCAGAAAAATATATATAAAAAATAAAATGACAACTCTGAAAAATCTTGAACTAACATCGGCTCTGTCTGGGGACTGGTTTTTGAATGAATACTAGAGAACTTAGAAACTTGGTAGGTAGACCTAAAGAAAAGAAACAAAAAGAAAGAACTCAAAAATAAGAACCTAGGCTAAATATGTACAAAGAAAGAACACTCCCTCAAAACCTAAATAATTCTAGATCCTTCTTATTGTAGGTAAATTGTAGGATATCACCATCTAAAGAAGAAAATTTCATAATATTAGGTCCAATTACTTCCTGTACATTGAAAGGACCTTTCCACAAGGACTCAGATTTGCTGTGGCTCCCTTTCTTCTCATTCCACTTATCCCACAAGAGAACTTCATCACCTGATATGAACTTTCTGGGTCTTGTATTCTTGTAAAAAAATTTCTTCACTCTCATCTAGTGCTCTGTTATTCTATCTACCATCTTGCTCCTTTCCTCCTCAAGTTTTTTCCTGGACATAATCATTTTTTCTAAAGATGTTTGAAAAAAATAATCTTCTATTAATGCTTGCAATTTTGAAGCTGCAAGGTTCAGGGGTAAATAAACTTGTGCATCAATCCAATATTAAACTAGCTCAAATGGAGACATACCTATTGCCCTCTTAGGAGAATTTCTATTTGCCCAAAGTGCCTCATACAATTTCTTATGACAATCTTTACCATTATCACTTACCATCTTTTTCATGATTGACACTAAATTTTTATTACTCGACTTGGCTTGGTAGTTACCTTGGGGGAAACAGTCTAAAGCATGCACCAAAGTGATCCCATGTTCATAGTAGAATATAGTCATTTCTCTAGAAGAAAAATATGTGGAATTATCAAAAATAATTTTTATAAGTACACCAAATATCACTTGAATATGACTCGTAAGAAACTCTCAAGTCACCTAAGTATTCACCTTTTTAGTTGGAATAGCCTAAAGCCATTTAGTGAAATAATAAATTACTATTAAGATGTATATTTTTCCTACACTTGAGGTTGGATTTATAAACCCAATAAAGTCAATTCCATGTTGTTTAAAAGGTTCATCGATAATTACTGGTCTGAGAGGCAATGCAGCTAGCTGAGGTTTTCTCATGAACAATTTACAATTTTCACAGTCCTTAACATACATATAAGCATCTCAAAACATCTTAGGCCAATAGAATCAATTTCTAAGTATTTTATAAGTAGTGATAGAAGAAGAGAAATGATCTTTGTATACCTTGTCATGAAAAGTCTTGAGAAATTTCTTCTATCTACACATCTTAAGTATGTTCCATCCAAACCTCTTTTATACAAAATACCTTGAGCTATTACATACCTTACAACCTTCACATTCAAATATATTTTCATTTTGGGCATCATACCTTGTGGGAAATCTCCATAAGTCAAATAATAAGCTCACTTGAGAAAACCATGAATCAGTGAGACTTACTAGTAATACTTGTGGTTCTTCTTCTTCTTCAGGTGGGCTGGCAGTGCTTTCAAAAATTAACTTATATAAATCCTTTCCTCTTACTAACTTTGTTGGATTTATATAAATATCATATTCTTATAGCTTAGCCACCAACATAGCTCTTTTATTCAACCCCACATCTTTCTCAGTCAGAATACTCTTTACAATAGTCTTAGGAACATAACCAATAGAGTGTGAATGTAAGATATAGTACCTAAATTGTTTTATTGCTTTTATCATGACAAAAGCTTGTTTTTCAATGAGTGGGTACTTTAATTCATGATTTTTAAAGTGAACACTCATAAATTCAATAGGTGACTCTATACCTTGATCATTCTTTTGTGTAAGGATACCTGACATTATGTGTCCAGAAGCATAACAATAAGTAATGAAGTTTTTCTTAAAATTAAGAGTCACTAATGCAGGATTGAGTGCAATGGATCTCTTGGTCTCCTCAAATGATTTCTTCCCATCTCCATTCCATCTAAACTTCTTTCTCACTCATCATCTTTATTATGTCTTTGGTAAGTTCAACAAAATCTGGCATGAAGGCTCGAAGGAAATTAACTTGTCCAAAAAAGGACTTCACCCCACTTCTATTCACCAGAAGACTCAACTGTTGAATAGCCTTTATTCTTTTAGGATCTATGTAAACTCCTCTTTTTGACACAATGTGTCCTAACAATTTTCCCTCTTCAATAAAGAAAATTGATTTTTTAGGGTTCAGGGGAATACCATATTCTTCGCATCTTTGAAACATAGTACTTAAATCCTTCAAGTAATCCTTCATCTTTTTAGAAAACACAGTCAAATCATGAAGATAAATTACAATGATTTTGTTTCTTAGATCTTTGAAAGAAGAATTCATGGCCCGCCAAAAATTAGCACCAACATTAATTAGACCAAAAGGTATTCTATTATTGGAAAAAGTGCCCCAGGGGGTTATAAAAAAAATCTTGTGTTGATCTTGCTTAGCTACACTGATCTAGTTATAACTTGAAAAACTATTTAGCATCAACATTATTTCAGCACCAGCCACTGCTTGAAGCAAATTTTCCATCATGCAGAGGACATTATTATCTGTAAGACTGGCCTAATTTAAGTTGCATAAATCTACACTGATCTTGGTTTCTTCATTCTTCTTCCACACTATTACTATATTAGCCACCCAAGTAGAGTGGTTATTGGGGTAAATAATTTAGGCTTTTAGCATCTTCTTAACTTCTCTAAGGATGGCTTTAGACACTTTAGGATTGTAGTTTCTTAATTTTTTTCTATAAGGAGTAGTGTTATGCTTCAATGGAATATGGTGCTTGTATTCCCCATTTTTAAATTTTTTTAAATCATCATAACTCCATGTGAAAACATCCTTAAAGTTTGTCAATAATGATTTTAACTTATCTCTCTCCTTTGGGGAACATTTCCTTCCAATAGAGATCCATTTTGGGTTATTCTCGCTTCCAACATTAATCTTATCATATTCCTTGTTTACTCCAAGATCAAGATCTTTCTTTAATATAATACCTTCATTATTTTGCAAGAACATATTCTCAAGGGAAACCAAGACATGAGAGATTTTATTTCCTTTTAGTTGAACTATCTCCTGTTCCTCATAGGTTTCCAAGTGATCTTCATTTAATATTTTTGAAAAGCCTTCAAAATAAGAATTAACAAAGCACCTTGGGGAGGTCATGAACTACTCAATCTTTTGTCATTATCAAATATTTTCTAGTAGTTTACATTATCAGGCACACTAGGATGATAAATCATCTCAATTTTGTATTTCTTTCAATCAAATTTTGGATGTGGAAGAAGTAACAAGGCTGATATAGCTAAAGAATCTTCTTGAGAATTCTCACTTCTAGGAATTTCTTTAATATTAAATGCCTCAAGAAACTCAATATTTTCACACACTAGGTTTTGATATTGCTTCAATCAGTCATTTTTTATAGCATAGAGACCTCAAACCTACTTTACAATCAAATCAACATCTCCTTTCACTACAAGCAACTTTATCCCTTCTAATTTTGCTTCATGTAATTCAAAAAGAAGAGCTTTGTATTTAGAGGTATTATTGGTATTAGGGAAGTCTAATTTGAAAGAATATGTAGACATATCCCATTTTGGAGAGATTAGTACGACTCTAGCTCTTGAACCAAAACTAGAAAAACTTCCATCAAACTCCATATTCCACATTTATTCTTCTTTCAGAGGACATATTTCTTCATCAGATCGTATGAAGTAGTTTCCAATCTAATACTCTTCATATACTATGTGAGACTTGAGATCATTTGAAGGAAATACCATATATTTATTCTTCACTTTAGGAGCCAACCAAACCTTCTTATCACCAATTGGGATTATTGCTTTAGACCATTCCATTTTGATCTCCCCTCCCATGTCTTTACAAAAGGTTTGACTGAGTAACATTCCATATTTCATTGGTATCTCAACTACTAAAATGGTTAACTTTAGCCTTTTGTCAGGATACACCACCAACATTGCTTGTGCATCCTTCACTTGTCCTATGAGAGGAATCTTCTTACCATCCATAGAGTAACATTTCCCAAAATTTTTGGTAAGAGTTAGTCCTAAAGCTTTAGCAACTAAAGATGGAGTAATATTTTCAGAAACACTGAAATCAATAATACAATTTTTGAGTTTTCGTCCATTTAGTAACAATGAGATGTAGAATGGATTGGGATTTTTATCTTATTTATCTGCTTCAAGAACCATTGAACTTTCTTCATCTACAATTTTCTTTGAGGTATGCTCAAGAGTTGGAGTGGGAGGTTCAACAAAATCAGATGTCTCTCCTATAAGTTTGGAATTATTATAGGGTTCACCTTTAATGAATTCAACCAGTCTATCTAATTCTTTGGGATGAGATTTTAAATAATCAGTAGTAGATATAGTAACAAAAGAAGATTTACAAAACTAAACTATATCAAAGGAAGAAAAATAATTTGAATTTACAACATTCTTTTTGGGAAAAGTATTTTTAGTACCTTTAGGAGTGTCTTTATTGGATTAAGATAAGTCTTTCATCTTTTCACCTTATGAACTTGAACTTTCCTTGGGGGTGAATTTTAGAGTTCTTTGAATTCTTGTTACCATAGAACAAGATGGATCATTTGTGGCTAATAAGATATCCCTTCATTCATCAGAATCAAACTCATATTCCAAAAAGAAAGTTGTTGAGGTACTTGCATTAGGTGGACCAGATTCCTCTTCAATAATAATCCTGTATTGGCCTTTAGTTTCTTTCATTTGAAGATATCTCAACTAGTCAATGTATGTTTCACCATCATGATATGTGGTAAGGTGAAAAGATCACATCATCTCCTTCCCAAGAGGAGCTTTTATCTGTAACCTACTCTATGGGCCAAAGAACTAATAAGAACCTCTGTATTGTTGCGTAGAGAAGTTATTTTCTCCAACTTGATTTTGATATTGTTTCAGATAAATGTTAGGTCTACCCTACTATTTCTTAATGTTAGGATTAAACCATAGATAGAAATAAAAATTACATGCAAATATAACCAATAATAGAAAATAATAGATCACATAGCAAAGAACACAAGGCACCAAAATTTAATGTGGTTCACCCAATCCCTAGGATACATCCACCAAACAACAAGTCTAATATTATTATGATCCAGTTATTACAACCTAATTACAATCCATAATCCCTTACAGCTCCATACCACTACAAGAACCAATTTTTGCATCACCATAATAAAATAATCCCTAACCCTAAGCCCTTTTATATAGGTAATTTTATGCCACTTTAAGGTTACAACATGTCGGCCATATGTTGGCCACAACATCGGTCACAACCCAAAAATTTATGAAGTATGTATAGTACTTTCCTAATTAGTCACCACAAACTAACAATTTCCCACTTGGGGACTAATTAGACTCCACACTAGACAACAATCTTCCACTTGGAGATTGATCCTGTAGCTATGCCGCTATGCCAAGAGGCTCCCACTAGACCAAACCCCCTGGATTCTGCTATTCTTGTATTCCTATTCAGTCTAGAAGATCAACCAAAGCAGAAGAGGAGTTTAGCTTCTCCTTGTTACTACCTTTGTAAACATATCTATTGGATTTTCATCTGTATATATCTTATTCACCTTTAACTGTCCATCCTCCAAAATTGACCAAATGAAATGGTACCACAACTGTATGCGTTTGGTCTTTGAATGTAGAGCTGAATTCTTTGCAAGATGAATGACACTTTGACTATCTATAAACAAATAATCATCCCTTTGGGGGTTTCCCAATTCTTCCAAGAAGAACTAAAGCCATACCATCTCCTTGGCTGCCTCTATAGTAGCTACATACTTTGCTTTTGTAGTGGATAAAGCATTAACCTTCTATAACCCAGAAACCTAGCTCATGGCTGCCCCACCAATAGTAAAGACATAACCTATAGCACTCTACATGGTATCAATATCCCCTACCATATCAATATCCCCTACCAAATCTGAGTCACCATAGCCCTATAAATCAGTAGCAGAGCCCCCAAAGTGTAAACACTTATTAGATGTTCCTCTCAAATATCCGAGAATCCATTTGATGACATTCTAATCCTCAATTCCTAGATGACTCATATACCTACTAACGACTCCCACTCCATGTGCAATATCTGGCCTAGTACATACCATAGCATACATCAAGCTTCCTATAGCTGAAGCATAGGGTACCTTGGAAATTTTATCCTCCTCTTCTTGTGTCTTAGGACACATCTCCTTAGTCAACTTTAAATGACTAGGTAAAGGTGTGCAGACAGCTTTAGCATTCTTCATAAAGAAACATTGCAATACCTTCTCAACATAATCAACCAGAGATAGTGTCAATTTTCTGTTTTTCCTATCTCTACAAATCTTCATACCAAAGATTTTTTTTTCTATCCCCAAATCCTTCATAGCAAATGCATGTGCTAATTGGCATTTCAACCCCTTAATGTGATCCACGTTAGACCCAGCTACAAGCATATCATCAACATATAAACATAAAATAATGTAGCTATCATCATCCAACCTCTTAAAATAAACACAATGATCTAAATGACACCTATTGTATCATGGTCATGCATAAAACTATCAAATTTCAAATACCATTGTTGAGGTGCTTGCTTCAAGCCATATAAACTTTTCTTCAATTTTCACACTAAGTTCTCCTTACCTTTGACCACAAATCCTTGTGGCTGAGCCATATATATCTCTTCATCCAAATCACCATGAAGGAAGGTTGTTTTAACATCAAGCTAATCTAAATTAAAATCTCCAGTAGCCACAAGACTTAAAAATAGTATGAAGAGAAGTCATCTTAACAACAGTAGAAAATATCTCATCAAAATAAATGCCCTTTTTTTGTGCAAATCCTTTCACAACTAGCCTAGTTTTAAATCTTTTCTTACCTCCTTCCTCTTCTTTCAACCTGTAAACCCACTTATTCTATAAAACTCTTTGACTTGCAAACAACTTGCATAAATCCCATGTCTTATTTTTTAGCAAAGAGTCCATTTTTTCTTTTATTGTAGACTCCCAATGAATCTTAGTATCCATCTGCATAGCTTCATCATAACATTCAAATTGACCAGCATCAATAAGTAAAATTGAATACAAAGAGGGAGAGAATCTTTCTAGAGGTCTAATTTTCCTTGTTGACTGTCTAACATTCACAAGTGTATGTGGTATTTGTTTTTTCGGTTGTTGCACATCATGAGGAATTGCTGGAACATCATCTTTTGGAGTATCATCCAACACTAAATAATCATCTTCTTTCTTCTCATGTTGCTACAATAGATCTTTGTAGAACACTTTCTCATTGAATATGACATCCTTGCTTCTTACAATTTTATAATTTTCAAAATCCTAAAGCCTATAACCAAATTCATTAATGCCATATCCAAAAAATACACATTTCTTTGACTTAGCTTCCAGCTTGGTTCTATTTTTAGAATCTATGTGAGAAAATGCTTCATAGCCAAAGGTTTTGAGAAAAGAATAACTCACCTTCTTACCAATCCATGCTTCCTCTAGAATATCACAACCCAAAGGAGTAGAGGGACCTCTATTAATCAAATATACAACAGTATTGATAGCCTTTGCCCACATGTGTAAGAGAAACCCAACATGCAACCTCACGCTCCTTGCACGCTCCATTATAGTCCTATTCATGCATTCAACCACTCCATTTTCCTGTGGATTCCTTGGAACAATTTTCTATCTATGAATACCATTAGTGGAGAAATAATCTTCAAATTCATGACTACAATACTCACCACCATTATCAGATTTGAGACATTTTAATTTCTTACCAGTCTCATTTTCAACCAAGCATTTCTATTTTTTAAAAGTTTGAAATACATCATTTTTCTGTCTAAGGAAATAAACCCATACCTTTCTTGTTGCATCATCAATAAATGTAACATAATAATGAGAACCTCAAAGGGAAGATACCTGAGCTAGTCCCCATACATCGGTATGCATAGGCTCTAATTTCTCCTTTTTGTTTTCCTTCCCAGTCTTCACAAAACTCACTCTCTTTTATTTTCCATACACACAACTTTCAAAAAAATCCATATAAACATATTTTAGACCTAGTAAAGCTTTCTTTAAATGAATTACTTTCTTACCTTTCTCACTCATGTGCCCAAGTTTGTTGTGCCACAATGCTATATCAGAATCTACAACAACTATTTGTTCTCCCTGCTCAACTGCAACAATTGTTTTTGAACATTCTTTTTTCTTTGAAACAATTAAAGTAGAAGGAACAATATGACCTGTACAAAGATACAAGGTTCCTACTTTCACACCTTTTACTACTACAAGGGAACCTTTTGAAAACTTCCAATTTTTATCATTAAAAGTAACTATACAACCCTAATCATTGAGTTGCCCTGCTAAAATTAAATTCCCACTCAGCCTTGGAACATGTCTTACCTCATGTAGTAGTCAATGATTCCCATTCTGCAACTTAATCTTAATTTTTCGCTTTCTAACAATCGGACATGGTTCATTATCCCTCAAATAAACAAGCTCAAAATCCCCTTAGACATAATCAATGAAATATCCTCTATGAGGTGTAGCATGAAATGAAGCACCGGAATCTAAAACCCATGAATCATCAACACTTTCTAAAGAAAAAAGCAAAGCATCCTCTTCAGATTTGTTACTTACCACATTTCCCTCCTTATCTCCATCTGGTTTATCTCCTTCATTTTTCTTTCAATTCCAACAATCTTTCTTTTTATGACTTGGTTTTCCACAGTACCAGCATTCGTTTGGTCTTCTTGATTGAGACCTCCTCCCCTTTGATTTTTCTTTTGATTTCCCATGATTTCCAAAATTACTTCGTCTCTCAGTCATTCTGCCCTTGCTTTGTGCATTCAAAGCACTTCCTAATGTAGATCCACCTGAGGATTTCCTACAAGTTTCCTCACTCAAAATAACATCGATCACATCATCATATTTTAGGGTACTAGATCCAAGAAAAGAATTACTCATAGCCATTACCAAGCCATTCCGACTTTTAGGCAAAGAACACAAAATCAAGAGATGCCTAATTTCTTCTTCAAAATTCATACCCACTTTTTTGGAGGAAGAAATTCCTCCAAAAAAGCGTGGGGGCAAAAAATAATTCAAGAAGTTTTGATTGAAACTGATTTAAAAAGTTTTAATCGAAAATCTCTACTTTCGTTAGAAACTTACTTTCGATCAAAACTAACCAAATACCAAAGTTTCAATCGAAACTTGGAATGTGGGTTTCTGCGCGGGTTTCAAAGTTTTGATCAAAACTTGACCTAATTTTCGATCAAAACCCTAATCCGCTAGCATAAATAGGGGTGCAACCGGTTGTCTCCTCATTATTTTGATCGAAAGTTAGAGATAGATTGGCATCTGCCTTATCAACCATCCGAAAAAGGTATGAAACATTTGTTTTTTCCCTTCTTCTGTTGTTTTAGTTAAAATTTATATGTTTTTAGTATTTAAATATATGTTTTTTTGTATATTTTATTATTATTTATATATGTTTCTTTGTATATTTTATTTTGTTGTTCATGCTTAAGCCTCTAATGTCATTGTGAATCTCTAAATACACAAATACGATATTTTTTTAAGATAATTTTTCATCCATATTAGATCTAAACATATAATATTATCTTTTAATTTAAAGTTTATTTAAATACACTCTAACTATTTTACCTAATCTAAACTCTAAAACTAGCCATAGTTCCATGACCTTTAAAAAAATCTCTAACATTAATTCTAAATTCAACTATAAGCTTTACTCCAATTTTAATCATAATTGAAATGCTAACCCTAATTTTTTAAAACCCCAATATAATTATTTCTCTAACCTAAGATGATGCTAAAATTAACTATATATCACTAATCCAAACCCTTACCATGTGATGTAAAACCTCAACTATAAAGCCTAATGTTGACTCTAGCCATAACCCAAACATAAAACCTAGGTATGTCATTTTAACCCAAATCCTATTCGTGACCAACCATGATGTAAACCCTAACCTTAACCTCAAATAATATTTTCAAACCATATCTAAACCTCAACTCAACCAAATTCTAATTCTCTCCCTAACTAAGAGATAATATAAACACTAATCGTAACCCTATCCCTAATCAAAGTCATAACTCTAACCCTACATGGTGCATTATATGAATCCTAACACTAGCCTTTATTATAGCCTTAACCATAAACCATGACCTTAACTACAATCTTAATCATAACCAAAGTTACGCTAACAATAATCCTAAAAAAAGTATTTCTCTAATCGAAGAATAATTCTAAACCTAACTATATCACTAATACAATTTAACCTCACCCAAACCTTAATCATGATGTTAAACTTGACCTTGAGCCTAAAGCTTAATATTAGTAGTAACACTTATGCTAGCCATCCCCAAACCTAACTATATTTTTATTCCAACTTTTAACTCTAATTTGCTAACCATGATTTAAACAAGGTCCACACGTTTAACCTCAATGCAAAACCCTAAACCTAAACTTTATCCTAGAGTGTGTGTGTATGTACATAAATAGATCTATATATGTATATGTGTCATGATATGTATATTTGCACATATCATGTGCACGTGTGTGTATATATATGCACATGTATGCACATATACACACACACATGATATAGATATATGTGCAAATATACATATCATGTACATATACGCATATATCTATATATACATCTATATGCACATATTTACTTCGTGGACCTAAATTACACTTGACAAGTTTATGTGCACACATATGGACCTAAAACCTTTGAACATTCAATCTAACTTAGATAGAAATATAACTTGCACACATGTAGTTCTTAAAAGGTCCTTGAGTTACAAACATTATATATAACAACATATGTGTTTTAAAATTTAGTTTTCTTTTGAGGTATATGTTCATTTATTTTTTCGGACTTTTATATATATGTAGACATGTACGTGCATGCTTAATTTTATTAAAACAATTTAGATACAAGTTTTTTAATTTTGTCAAATTGTACATACATATGTTAATATAAATTTCAAGTTTATTAAATGTCATACATTTTAATTTTAATTTTTAGGTTTACACATTATACATGCACCTACATACATTGACATGGTTGATTAACAACCTTCTATCCCCCCCGTGCAACCTGTCCCCCTTGAGCAGCCTATACTCGAGCCCAACTAGCCTATCTCGGGCCCTGAGCAGCAGCCTATACTTAGGCTCGAGCAGCCCCAGGCCTTGAGCAGCAGCCTATCCCCCCTAAGCATCATCATGTCCCCCATGATCAGCTACCTATCCCACCTCAAGAGCTCTATGATCGCACTAACCAGGAGATTCATAGACTTCAGGAATCCTTGACTAGTGGCACATGCTCTAGTATTTATAGTGGTACATCCCAGAGTATCTTATGCAGCCTGAGATTTATTCGAGATGAGATTCATGATGCTACCCCATATTCTACACATACTATGTTGGTCTCATTTTCACTATGTAGAGGTTAAGGGAAAATCTTGTGAAAAATCATTCAAGTCTTGAAATTTTGAAAATTAGGGTTTTGTTCCTTGTGTTTTTCAAATCAGTAGATTGCCCTAGTTTTAGAATACCCTCAAAATACTTTCAGAAAAATGCTTTCAATGATATATTTTTCCCTAAGGGAGGGCTTGTATAAGCATGAGGTCATTATAATTTTATTTAACCTTACATGACTCTGCTTAGCATACAAATTGCTTAATCTTTCTGTTAGCAATTACCTTTGATGACGCAAAGTCCTTTTTAATCATTGATCCTGTTCAGATCAATGAGTATCACATGCTCGCAATTTCAAGATGCTAGGTATTTAAATAATGCGGGCATGCGACTTGATGACATGTAGCCTTTACATTCTTAAATTTTGGTGAATCATAAATTGTTAGGAGCTTTTGCAGGTTTGTCAGTACTTTTGCACACATCCTAATTTTCTTGCAATATCATTGGTGGATTTGCTAGCAGAGATATGTAGTTTATCACAAAGAAGCGTCAGCCATTGATTTCATCTCAATCAAGGGCTAGCGCTTTCCCACAAAAAGGAGATGCTAGTTAGATAAATAATGCGGGGAAGTGAAATTTGGACAAGTGTCATGATCTGACGAGATGGGCCCGCTATCAAAAAATGGTGAGATGTCCTCCGTGGTGTGTGTCAGATGAGTTGGAACAGGTGTAGGAACATCATTCGTCACTTTAGCCAATATGCTACTCAAATTGTGAAGTTTCTATAACCATTGATCTATCAGAGATCAAAGGCCAGCACATGCCCATAATTTGAAACTACATAGGAAATAAATAATGCGGGCAAGTAGATTTTTGACATGTGGCAAGGTGGGGTCGGGTATTTGTAATGCAGTGTGCCACACTATAAATGATTGATGATGTGTACTGCCAGATGCGCCACTGAAGGAGTTTGACTATTGAATGAAAATGAAGTCTTATCAACCGTAGATCTTTCGAAGATCTACGATTAGTGCAATCCCTCATTATGAAGCTGTAAGTCAGATAAGAAAAGAGGGAATGTGCCTTTGTGACGCATGTCACAGTGGGGCTAGACTATGAAAAATGCAGGAGTCACGCCATAGGATTTGCCAATTGTGCTTAGTTGGAGCTACTTATGATGTGGGTCCAAAAGGTGTCAGAAATAAATACTATAGTCAGAACACGTGGGTTAAAAGCAGTCATGTCATTCGCTGAAGTGAATAATGCGAGCATAAAATGAAGAGTTGTTTCTGATCATTGATTCTTATCATGATCAACGAAAGGCGCTTCCCTACATTTTGAATTTGAGCAAAGTTTAAACAAAGCGAGAATGCGCCTTGTAGACATGTATCTGTGGTGATGTCAAAAGTTTTTGCTTAGATGCCCTGCAGGGTAGAATCCGTATCGCCGTTGATCTTTCAAAGATTGACGACTGACACAAGCCCGCAATTTGAAGATGCTCGTTAGATAAGGAAAGCGAGAATGTGCCAGCACGACATGTGGACTGAATGATGCCAAGTACTTGCTCGCTTAGAAGAAGATATGGGATCTACTAGCATGGAATGTTGTCAGATGGCATGAGCTCATATGGCAGTTTCTTATTGGTCAGTATAGCTGACTGGTTTTTTATTAGAAAGTGGATTAGTCTGATCGTCGATCTTGTCTTGATCAATGAACGATGCTTCCCCACAATTCTAAGATGCAACGAATTTAAATAATGTGGGGAAGCGGATTTGTGACATGTAAAATTATTTTAAAAGCCATAAAGCTTGTTACTTTTTAAATAAGAATTGTCCGATCTGGTAAAATCTATGGATGGGATTCAAACTTGGGTGCAAATTGTGGGCAACGGTTACTGAGAGTAAATATGATTCAAACCTTATGCGTGTGATTTTAATGTATGAGAGGAGCCCATGATTTCACCATTAATGAACCACTAAAGCACAGAGAGAACATCAAGGCATACAAAATTTTCAGAGCTAGGACACAAAAATTCTTGGTTAACACTCTAGTAAAATTGTAGAAGTGCGAATTCTGGCGGTTAAGTACTCTGTGACTTTCTAAGTAATTTTAAAGTATCTGCTATTGTGAGATTCCTAGGGTTCATTCAAAATGCCTCCCCGAAAAGAGTTTACTGGGAAAACAGATTATTTGAAACGTTCTGTGCATGATGACTTTCTTGAACAATTCCCCTTATCAGTGCATGAAATAACTAAGGGGAGGGAACTCATTCTGAAACATCCTAGAGTAGTTGTAGCAGATGGTTTTTATGACAAAGCTAATTGGGTAGGAGATGCCTAGGTTTCCATGGGAGGTCTGGAGTTGTTTAAGAAATGGTTTTCGGAGCAAAAATTGGACACTCCTATGAGCAATGTTTGGGAGTTTGATATGGTAAATTAACGATCCCCACAATTTTCTTTGATAGTGATTTATTGTTGGACCTGGCAAAGAAATATGATCCTATTACGAGATGGGTAAAAAATCATTTTGGAGTCAATCTTTTTAGGGTTTGCCTTGAGCTATTTAGTGAGGTTTTCAACCTTAACCCTAACCACGCTATGCATGAAATCATTGATATGGATGATTTACAAGCCAGATATGATGCACAATGAATTTACCTAAGAATAGGGCCACTGCAGGAGTATGCTGCTAAAATTGGCACTCTGCCTATGATTACAGCTAGTACCCCAGAGCCATTGTTGAGAAGACATTTCAACTTG
The DNA here is from genome assembly GCA_028749045.1 of Cupressus sempervirens. Lineage (NCBI taxonomy): Eukaryota > Viridiplantae > Streptophyta > Pinopsida > Cupressales > Cupressaceae > Cupressus > Cupressus sempervirens. The sequence continues at coordinate 294,983,812 of CM053793.1, read as the reverse complement.
AGAGCTCAAGCACTGTATACTTTGCTTTGCAAGATTTTTGGGATAGATGAAGGTGATCAAATTCCAGGTTCTATTGTCCTTATAATGGTTCAAACCCTTCAATTTGGAATGAGTACCATTCTGGATTTTGCCACTTTTCTAGCAAAAGAGATTCACAATGGTTTGGTTGGAATAGCAAGGGGAAAAGTGAACAAACCATTTTGTTGGTATTCATTGCTGATGCATGTATGCTTATACAAGGGATACACTTTCTTCTCCAAGGGTATGGAGTTGGAAACAACCAAGGATGGAGAGAGGAATCTAGTATAGTTGTGGAGTGTGTATATGACTTCAGAAGCCACATATGCTAGTTATGTAAGATTTGACAGATATTTCACATCTAGGTTGAGATTGCTTTTGAGAGGTGACAGCCCCAGAATTCCACAAGCATTGTTGGAATTGGTTAGACCTAAAGACCATGCACAAGGAATATTGGTTAGTCATAATTTGGGGGATATAATCCCTTATAATGTTTCAACTGTGATAAGGGTATATGGTTTTGTAGGAAAGCCACACGTGTTGCCTTTTCATGTGCCCTTGAAGATAGGGATTGTTGAGCTCTTATGGCAGATAGGCACTATAGATGAGAGGGAATTGATTAAGAAGGGAACTTTCTTTCCAATTGTTACTACAGTGCATGATTTTTTTTTTTGTTAGAAAAGGGTGGAAGCACCTAAATTTTTTTTGGATAGATATAACATGGCAGAGTCTCATGCCAGATTCAGTGACCTTGAAGGATTCTATGACCTTTTAAAAGAAAGGGTGAGAGCTTCTCATATGGTACATCAAGTTTACTGTCCAAAAGATATAATTAGAAATATCTTCACATTGTAGGAACAAGAATTGAGGAAAGAGAAATGGATAGTTTTCAGTAAGACCTTGGAATTCATTAATGCTTTTGACCCCCAGTATGACCCATTGAAAGATAAGAAATACTGGGGAGCTAAAATACAAGCATTAATGAATAATTTTTCCATAATAATTCAAACCATGAATGAAAAGAAAGCTATGTATGTTGAGACACATCCAGACAAGGCTACAGAAGTACAAAGAAGAATAAGCAGTAGAAATTTGGTAGCTCCTGGCCAAGGTCAAGAAGTCCATCTGCAACCAGCTCTCCTAAAAGGCAAATATTAGAGCAGGGGTCTTCTTCTTCTCAAAAGGAACAATACTCCCCAAGCCAGTCCCCAATCTAGATAGATGATGAAGCATCTCTAAGGGAACAACTTAAAAAAATGGGTGGAGAAGGGGATGTGATTTTCACTTCTACAGACCTAGATGTTGGAGAGCCACAAGAACCTCCTACACCTTCCTTGGACCTAACCATTGTTGATTATCAAGGTAAGGAAATTGACCCAATAGTTGCCCAGGCTTCTAAAAGATTTATTAATGATGAAAATTTTGTAAGATCTAGGGCTTTTGCTTAGTTTTTGTGGAGATTAAATATGGGAAATTTTGAGAAAGGCTGTGAGAAAATCAAGGCTAAGCAACCAGATAAACCTGACCTAGTTATTAAGGGAGAGGTGAAATCAAATTTTTTGAATGATTTTACACAGTTTACTCCTGAAGCTGGGAGGCAAATAGTTAGACAGCCAGGAGTCCTCCTTCTGTTGGAATGGGATATAGAAAATGCTATTGTTTTTGATTCAATAAGGAAGCAGAAGGATGTTCAACTAACAACTACTGAAGAAATATTACAGGCTCATAGAGGAGTCAAATTTAGTGATGACCACCAAGCCCTTGCTATATGGTCCATGGAAAAGAGGGAAAATACCAGGATGCATGAGTTTCCCACTGCAGAGCATACTAGTACATTGACAGTATACAGGGCTGGTGAAGTGAGTAGTAAGCAAATAATGAGAATGGCCTCAGAAGTGCTAAAATTTGGTGGTGTTGTATTTTTCCAAGAAGAAGATAGATTTACCCAACTCAATGCTAGGTTTGAAGAAGTTTTAAAAGCATATGAGGAAAGGGATATACAGATACAGTCACTGGAAAACAAAGTATCTCAAATGGAGAAGGTACTGGGGAAAAGAAAAATGGGAGAAACTAGCAAACCCACGATTGCCTACCCCCCAAGGCCACCTATTGAACCCTTCAAGTCTACTCCAATAGTTGAGATACCTGATACTCTAGAAAGACCTCAGTTCTATACTGCAGATGATTTTGAAGAAGAGAAGAATAAGTTGTATGCCATGCATGTAGAACTTAACAATCAACATGAAGAAAAACTGAGGCATGGTATTATGTATCTAATAGATAGAATAGAGTGGCCCACATTCTTTGATCAATTGTCAAATATTTCAGCAATCAGGGATGAATTAAAGCAAAATGAAGCTATATTCAGACCCATTGTACAAAAGTGGACAGAGAGAAGCTCAGATATCACTACTATGTGTATATATGTTATTCATTTAACATATCATCAGATAGATGGAATTTTTGACTTACTAAATAAGTTGCAAGATTTTGATAATAAACAAGATTCTTTTTATAGAAGATTAACCAATTGCCTTTCCAAGTATTTTGCAGAAAAAATTGATTTATTCCCTTGTGCTCTAAAGTTAGTTGATAAAATAAAAGAAAAGGAAGAATGGAAGAGGGAGCTAGATGAAGTTTTTTGTGAAAGAATAAATAGGGTTATAAATGAAGCTGGCCATCTGTTGTGGGAAATAATAAATGAGGAGTTGGTTAAAGTGCAGATATTTTATAACTCTATCCAAAAAGAATTAACTAATATGGAGACATTTGCAAATTCCCTTTTAACTATACAAAGAGAAGTTCTGAGTTTTGATTGGCCAGATGATGTTGTCTATAATAAGTGGAAGGAAAAATTCATGTCTACAGAGCAGATGTCAAAAGATGATGAGGCAGAAGATCATGTAGATGTAACTGTTACTTTAACAGTCGATGAAAAAGATAGAGAAAATCCCCAAGTTAAAGTAAACTTACAGATAAATGAAGGAGACATGTCACTTTCAAGCCTCATGGTCACTTATTCTGAGGAATTAGATAGATAAAAGAATCAAATCATTATGCCAATTCTAGAGGGTGTAACAAAAAGGCACCACAAAAGGAATCTTTGATGTAAAAATTTTTCTGTTATTCACATTTTTGTCATCTTGTGATAAGTGTATGCAAATGTTTCTTGTAAAAGACACCTGTCACTTTCTCTTAGCCTAAAGCTTGTTGCATCTCACACTATTTAAGTGAGATTCCAAGGCTAAAGAATGGTCTGAATTCTATTTTTTCTAAGTGATATGCTTAGTTTGTCTTTGGTCCAAATTTTTGAAAGCAAGTTTGTGATATATTTTCTCTGTCAATTCTCTGAAAATACATGAATATAGAATGAGCTGTGTTTCTTTCTGAAGGTCATTCTGAGTCTATTGTGAATGATATACAATTTTCAAAGAAAATGAATACAAATTGTGAACTGTCCCCATATCAATTCTTTCTGAATCTTGTCTCCTTTTAATTACTTTGTTATCTTGATATTGTATAAGTAAAGGCTTGTGCAATTGAATGCAATCTAGTTAGGTTGTATATCTGTTTATCACTGCTATTAATTCAATGGATTAAGTAAAAGCTTTGGTGAATGTGATAAAGTTGCTCTAGTAGTGGAAAGGGTTTTGAATGATAAATTCTGATAAGAATTGCTGATAAAATTTGTTGTAAGGCAACAAATTAGATCTAAGAATTTTCTATAGACTCTGAACCCCAATGGATTAGGCACTGATCAAATTTGATCCAGCTGAAAAATAAAAGTATCACAAATGGTTGTCAAAATGTAGCATCAAATCAAATTTTACTTTTATTTCTTGTAGATCTTCAAAGTTGGCCAGTACTTGTCTGCATGGAATGTTTTAGCTTCAGTTAGCCACTATTGTTAAGAACATCTATAGATCTATAGAAGAATTTTTGGATATATCTATTATATGGGATGTGTTTATCAAGTTATCAAGAATTGTGTATTTGTTCAAGGATTTGAGATGAGAATCAGAATGAAACTAAAAATAATCCTCATACAATTTTTCCAGTCTTGAATCATCCTTGGGTATCCCCACCCTGGTTTTGTAGAGCCAGAAGAGTAGAAAACCACCTTTGGTTTTGTTAAATTTGGGTCCAAATGCTTTGCACATGCAATTGTTAACAAGAATTGGCTAACCTTTAGATTGTATGAGTACTGTCATCTTGGTATTAAGCATTTTGTTGCTTAGTAGTTTTAGTCCTTTTTAAAACTCCAACATACTATACAGACTGTCCTTGATAGTAAGAGACGAGAGGTCTCCTCGGGTCTTTCACTCTAGGAGGTGCAAGGCTTGGTGCCCAAAGATGTCCTGAAGAGGGAATGTTTCCCTCATTATCTTTCACAAAAGTATGTGAAGGGGTATTCTCCCCTTAAGTGTATAGATCCATAGATGGCTGCATTGATATACCCATGCTTCCTTGCTGTCCATGGTCATTATCCAAATAATGACCAAATTCTACTCTATTTTGCCTAACAACTTTATGCAGAGGTTCGCTTATGCAGGCCGATGAACTACACAAATTTACCAAGACATTTAGGATAGGGACATAGTAGACTGGCTGATAGGTAGCCAGGTCATCCCCCACTGGCACGTAGATCGATTGTTAGAGAGAGGGCACCTACTATTTCCCCTATGTTAGGTCCATCAGCTGATGAGGCCATGCATAGCATTCAGTTACGTGGGGTCCTTCAGGGAATTAGAGAGATTGCAGCAGCTGTCAGATCTATTTCGAGTGATGAGGTTGGTTAGTATTTGATGTCTTGTTGGCGTTCCAGATCATCATCCTATGCTTCATTTTCAAGAGACTTGTACAGTGCAACAATAATTCCTTTAGTGGCTAGCTTAGAGGGTCTCACTGGAGTGTTGGCATGAGATACTATGATTGGTCTAGTTGAGGATCTATTAGATACATGTAGATTTGTATCAGAGCATCTTGGCATACCCATATCAGATGTTCGAGGTCGTGTCCATGGTAGTACTAGGAGACATCCTCAGCCATATTCCTCTCATCGATTAGGTAGTGGTCATGGTGGTCATGATCCATCTACTAACCACTCTTTTGCTCCAGAGAGACATATACATACCACAGAACCTTCAGCCAGTGTTACAATGCAGGCTCAGAGTTCAGATGTGGGCCTTGATGATGTTGATTTGAGCTTGTCGACCACAGGATGGATGGACTTGTTGACACATGATGATTCTACTTCTATGCCATCTCATCTACATAGTCCACATGTGCCAGTCACCAGTCATGGGGCCTGCGTAGATGCAGAGATTGACCTTGATGCGACACAGTGAAATCTAGATGCATTAGTGGACACGATCGATGCTAGGCTGTTTGAGTATTATCAAATGCCACCATCTACACAGGTAAATTTTTTTTTGTTCATGTTAAAATTTCAATCATTTGAAACTAATTTAATTTAGACATGTGCATGTGTGCACATGTACGTATATCATGCACATAGATTCAAATGTAATCATGTAGAGAAATTTTAATTTGATGTGTTACACGTGCACATGTACAATGTAGGCCCTAGACATGCCTCTTTTTACTCCAGCTTTGATGCCAGATCATGTACATCGTTGAGACTCATTGGATGATGTTAGTAGTGGACAGGTAATGTTTATTTATGTTTTGATTATGTGTACATGTATTTCAATATCACTTTCTCTTGATTAAATGTATGTATGTATTGATATCACTTTCTCTTGAATTTATATATAGGGGTCAGCACATCCTAGTGAGCACCTTGATACTAGTCAGTCTTCAGACCGCGTTGTGAGGAGGTGTGGCGATGATAGTCCTACACCTGATGATCTATAGTTTTTTTTATCTAGATGATTTGTTGTAGACTTTCATCTAGAGAGACATTCATATATTAGATAGACACTTTATATACACACATGATGCATGTTATATTTATATTTGATTTGATATAGATGTACCTGGATCTACATGTCTACATGTGTGCACGCTATTTATATTTGATATTATCTTTTGATAGATCTCTAGATAGATACATGTTTTTATTATTTGTTCTCGAGATGATTGATACATGTTACATTATGTTGTGGAATCTAATGTACATTATAGATCTAGATCTAGTATATTATAAATTGTTTCTATCTAAGATATGTAAGTAATTTATTTAGATATGTACGTGCATGTTTAATGTACATTGAATAAATAAATAAATAAATAAATAAATAAATAAATAAATAAATAAATAAATAAATAAATAAATAAATAAATAAATAAATAAATATATATATAGTTCATGTAATTTAAATGTCTGGTAATAAATCATGTATTAAATGTTCAAGTATCAGGTAATTAGTTGTACATAATTCCTAACTCAAGTAAATCTATAGAACTCATCCCTTTTATTTGTATGTACATATCCTAGAATTTTATCCCCTTAAGCACAATGTTCTAAAATTCAAGTCCAACTTAAAACATGTACATGTTCAAAATTTAGTTTAAACAAATTGCAATTTGAACTTGAAAGCTCACATGTCAAGTAATTAGTTAAATCGAAAGCTCACATGTCCTAAAATTGAAAGCACATATCCTAATTAGTTAAATTGAAAGTGTACATGTGTTCTAAAATTGACAAGTTAAATGAAATAGAAAGTTCAATATAATAGAAAGTTAAATGAATTCAAGACATTGAGTTAAAAATGAAAGAGTAAAAGTTCAATTTAGAAAATTAGTTATTGGACACCAAATTTCAAATTGATCAAATAATTGTTCAACCAAATTTGAAATAGTTTGAACCAAATTTCAAATTGTTCTTGAGTTACATTTCAAATTTTAATAATAGTGAAATTTTAATTTGTACACATATTCAAGAATTTTATCGGGCCCTTAAGACCAATGTTCTAATTCAAGTCCAACTTAAAACATGTACATGTTCAAAATTTAGTTAAAAAAATTGCAATTTGAACTTGAAAGCTCACATGTCCTAAAATTGAAAGCTCACATGTCTGGTAATTAGTTAAATTGAAAGCTCACATGTCCTGAAACTGAAAGCACATGTCCTAATTAGTTAAATTGAAAGCGTACATGTGTCCTAAAATTGACAAGTTAAGTGAAATGGAAAGTTCAATATAATAGAAAGTTAAATGAATTCAAGACATTGAGTTAAAAATGAAAGAGTAAAAGTTCAATTTAGAAAATTAGTTATTGGACACCAAATTTCAAATTGATCAAATAATTGTTCAACCAAATTTGAAATAGTATGAACCAAATTTCAAATTGTTCTTGAGTTACATTTCAAATTTTAATCATAGTGAAATTTTAATTTGTACACATGTATCCTAGAATTTTATCCCCTTAAGCCCAATGTTCTAATTCAAGTCCAACTTAAAACATGTACATGTTCAAAATTTAGTTAAACAAATTGCAATTTGAACTTGAAAGCTCACATGTCCTGAAATTGAAAGCACATGTCCTAATTAGTTAAATTAAAAGCATACATGTGTCCTAAAATTGAAAAGTTAAGTGAAATATAAAGTTCAATATAATTAATTTCACAAACTCCTAATTTCATCCCCTTAAGACAAGTGGTGTTCGAATTTCTTTCCCTCCAGGTGCACATGTCAGGTAATTAGTGTACACACATACATATAAGTTCATAATTTTTATAATTAGTTACTTTATGACAATTTGAATTCAAGACATTGAGTTAAAAATGAAAGAGTAAAAGTTCAATTTAGAAAATTAGTTATTCCACCAAATTTCAAATTGATCAAATGATTGTTCAACCAAATTTCAAATAGTTTGAACCAAATTTCAAATTGTTCTTGAGTTAGATTTCAAATTAGGAGTTGTTTCTATCTCATATCAAGTGGACCAGCTCGTTCTTGGATAACATTTAATATTTTCTCATGATCATCAATATGGAGCCTCCACTTACGTATTCCAGGTCCTTTGACTAGATGAAGAGTTAGACCAGTGGCAATAACATGGTTACTATATTGATATACCTTATTGTTAGGTTGATAATTGGTGAAATGAATCCCATTTTTAAGTACTTTTATTTGCTTCAAATATGTTCCTTGTACAACAATAGAACCTGCATATGTACACATTTAAAAAATACATCAATCTTGATTTTAAGTCAAATAATTTGAATTCATTAAAAACATAGATACTTGACATACATATACACATAATTTAACTATATACTAACCTGTGAGAAAAATAATTTCATCACTTATTTCAGTCTTTGTTAGCTTCTCTCTTTCCATGGTGCAACATAATAAATAATAGCTAGCACCTTCTACATTTTTTGATTCTGCCATGACTGCAAAAACATTTCCTATGCAAACTTATATATGTCAAAATTCTAGATACACGTCATTTACATAAGTACATATATATAATAAAAATTAACCAAAATTATGAAAAATGTATACATGTACATGATCCAGGTATATATATAGTTCATACATACCAACTCTGATCAATCCTGAAATATGGTTATAATCACTAGAAATTAATGGAATATCATCATAGTTTTCGTCCTCAAACTCATTTGTATTAATAACTTCTACTGGCACCAAAGTCCATTCACCCACATATCCACGTTCTTGATTAATGCAACCACCATAGTCTTCATCAATACAATTAGGATAAAAACATGAGTATTATCTTGTGTACAATGACCACACATTACTATTTGTACTTATAACTGAATGCAAAGATCGTGTCTTCTCTACCCTCTTGCATGCATGCATTGATCTTCTATCAACACCTGAATGTACACAAGGTCCATAATTTAGTTAAAGATAATCTAAGGTAACATATAAAATATAAATTTAAGATTCAATTTAAAAATAGGAACAAATTAATTTATATATACCTGATACCTCCCAAAACACTCTAAATGGTATGACTCGATCCGCTTGTGATGACGTGTTATCTATATTTGTTGGCACTAAAAAATGTGTTTTGCACCACTCAACCACATCATGAGCATTATTAATGTGATATCCTTTATAGTCCATTTGATACTTTCTTAAAGCATGTTTGATACAAGCTCCTGCACCATCATGCTCACCCTTTCGATGTCCACTCTCAAAAAAACTCCAAATGTGTGGTATATTAAGGTATCGATGATATCTACATAATGCATAAAATGGTCTAGCCGATTTAAATTGTGTTGCACATCCATCTGACCATACAAAATGTTTTTATATTTTAATGTTTTTGTTTTTCATTTTCAAAAAATGTCGTAAAACAATGTTCCACAAAATGTGTGTCATGTTCTTTGTCATCACTAATATAAAAGTGATACTCTTTTTTAAGGACTCGTGCTTGATCTGTACTTTCCACACCATCTAGATCAATTTGTGCATGTTGATAAGACACTTGAACCATAATAGTAACCTGTTCTGTATAGTAGTATTCTGCTTGAAGTTGTTTTTGAGATACGAAAGACTAATTCTCTACAAAGTCAACAACAGATAGAATTGTTTCAAGTGGGAAAGTTTCTCTTAGTGTTTGAAATTGTTCTTCTTGAAACTTAGCAAAAAATTCATGGCGTATATATGGTTGAATCAATTTATGAAAATTTGACATAAATTCTCCAGCCAATATCTCATCCTCTACATATTCTAACCTTGTGGATTCTTTTCCAGCTTTTGTTTCTGACTTTATGTACTTATATCTCTTACATTTTACCATCCTTTTCGTATTAGTATCTTCTTCTCTCAAAGGAAATTTAGTCAAGTTACCACGTGTTTCACAAGTTCCTCTTATACAATCTATTTCACCTATTCCACAATCATTTGGTTTGTCACATAAGATTGATGTTATGAATTGACTCGATCATTTAGGAAGATACACAAGGACAAACAAAGATAGGGGTTTAACTGATGATGACTTCAAAGCTTTGAGATTGATTGATTTCAAACTTGATCACACTCTAAGAAGGAAAAAGAAAATCTAGTCAGTTAGTAGACCTACATCTCCATCACCTTTAGTATGACCTTCTCATTTTTTACAAGCTCTTGTTATCTCTAGTATTGTCACTCCTACCTTCTTAAATATTCAACCTTTGAATACCATCAATCCAAATATGGCCTTTTTGGGTCAGCAAAATGGACTTCTCTATCTTAGAGCAAATCTTGGAGTGATGCCTAAGGGTGCTAGAGATTTCTTGCCTAATTTTAATGGAGACAATAAAACCCTAGTTGAACACCACTGAGTTCCTTCAAAGTAGCATGCAAAATTTTTGATGTTCCTACTGAAGATGCCACCATTCGATTCTTCATTCAAACTTTTACTAATGTTGCAACTGATTGATTTAATCATCTCCCACATTCCTCCATAACAGATTGGGATACCATGACTCATGCATTTGAAGCTCATTTCAAAACCCCTAGTGATGAAAATTCCCTTCTCATTCAATTGGCACAACTTAGAAACGAAATTCATGAGCCTGTGAGGGAATTTGTGGTTAAATACGATAAAATTTTAGAAAGAATTCCTACAACGTCAAGGCCCAATGCCAAGAGTAAAAAAGGATTCTTCCTAGGTGCGATGCCCCCCTATATTTATTTTCAAATGAGGAGAAATATACCTATTGATTTAGCTACCACTCAAAGATTAGCCATTGAATGAGAGGATGATCTGATAATTGCAAGGAAGTGGAGGAAAGATGTTCAAACTTATGATTCTCAAGTCTCTATGAACATAGATCCTATTGTTCAAAGGTTAGTCAATGGCATTATCACTCTAAAGTGTTAGTTTGTGGTGACTGGTCAGGAAAGTACTGTACATACTTCATAAAATTTTGGGTCATGGCCGACGTTGTGGCTGACATATAGCTGACATGTTGTAACCCTAAAGTGGCATACAATTACCTGTATAAAAGGGCTTAGGGATAGGGACTATTTTATTGAGGTGATGCAAAAATTGGTTCTTGTGGCGGTATTGAGCTATAAGGGATTATAGATTGTAATCAAGTTGTAATCACTGGATCATAATAATATCAAACTTCCTATTTGGTAGATGTAGCCCAGGAATTGGGTGAACCACATTTAATCTTGGTGCCTTGTGTTCTTTCCTATGTGATCTATTATTTTCTGTTATTGGTTATATTTTCATGTAATTTTTATTTATGTCTATGGTTTAATCCTAACAAGTGGTATCAAAGCAAGGTTGTTTTTTCAGTTATCCTCTGCAGGAAAGTCTCACGGTTGAGTGGGAGTCTCAAGGTTGAGTGGGAGTGATGGAAAACTAGGGTAAGCTGAGGGTTGATAGGTTTAATGGGTAGAACTTCCAGTTATGGAAGATGCAAATGGAAGACTATCTTTATCAGAAGGATTTATGGAAGTTGTTAGAAGGAAAAGCCAAGAATTAGGGATCTATGTCAAATGATGAATGGGATCTTTTGGACAAAAAGGCACTTGGAAGCATTCGATTATGCCTAGCACCATCGGTGGCATTTAATATTATGAAAGTGAAGACAACTAAAGAGTTGATGAAAACCCTAGCGACACTATATAAAAAGCCCTCTGCTTCAAACAAGGTATTTCTCATCAAATGTTTATTAAATATGAAAATGGAAGAAGGTGGATCTATTGCAGATCATTTAAATGAGTTTAATACTAAATCATGTTGGAGCATGATATTTGTTTCAAGTTTACTGAAACACTAGATCTTCTCTACTCGACTTCTTGGTAGAGTCATAAAAAATCTATTGGTAAGTAAATTTGTCTTTTTAATAAAATAAAAAATTAAAACCCTTTATGTCCAATCTTTCAAGACAAACATAAACTTCCAACAATTGAAGAATTATTTCTCTTTAGGGCTCATTTGGTAGTTGGAAGTAGATGGGAAAGGGAAAATCTAACTGCTAGAATTCAAAAGTTCAGCATTTGGTCGTAGACACAAAAAGTAGAATTAGAATTTATTAATTCCAATTTTAGCCCAAAGTGAACCTAGCAAAATTCTTGCTTAAAAGGTGGAATAGGAATAGCGTATTCCTATTCCATTTTTTAAAAACCAAATTTTATATATCGTTGGGTCCAACTCTAGTTGCATAAGCCAAATTATTGGAGGGAAGTTATTTTTTGGTGAAATGTGGTGAGATAGGCAACAATAGAAGCATAGTCGGAAAGTTCAAACATATTTTTTAATAATGTATTGAGCAAGCCCAACTCAAAAAAGATTTTTTAATGTCATTTGATTCTCAAAAGAACTCTAATTATTTTGGAAAAAAATAATATATATCAGCGCACCATGATGTGTGCCCAGGCTGTATGATTTGGGTACAAATTGTTTTTTTGCCCCAGAATACAACTTTGTCCAAATGAGAAAAATTTATTATGGAAATAGGGGTTTTGGGGCATTGTGATCTCAATGATGATGTGTGTTTCGGCTAAAAGTTACCCAAAATGAAGATCCCCTAGATCCAATACAAAAATCCTCTAAAAGATTAGATTTGAAAATTGCTACTAAATCTTTCATTTAGAGAACAAGGGAATGAAAATTAGGAGCTCTTATACCATGCTGAAATTGATGGAAGCTCAACCTCATAGCTCCCAAGATTCGCTACATGCAAACACATCATAGAAAGAGAGGAGAAAAACTATGAAAGCTAGAATTCACAATTCTAGATAAGAGATATTCTTGATGAGCAAAAAAGAGAATTGCTATTGAATCAGAAAGTGTTGTTGTGAATTATAAAGAGAGATCAATCCTTATGACGTAGATCAAAACCCTAAAAGGTAAAAGCTAGGTTGCATGATAATAACAAGCTTAAAGTTTAGCTTAAGAAAACTAGAGATAATAAGACAATACCTTATTACTCTAACATATACTCAAGAAACTATAATATGCATGATGGTATAGTCAATGGTCCTAACTAAATATTTAAAACATAAATAAAATATCATGATTTTGATATTTTCTAGATTAAATTCAATGATCTTAATATTGGACAAAAACAAAGAAAACAAAATATATACTATTTAAATTGAATCTATAAGCAAAGAATAGGTGCCTATACTAAATATTTCAAGGAAAATGTAAAAAAAATATAACAACAAGAAAATAGTTCTCTATATAATTAGCATGTGCATGAACAATCCATCAATCACAAGAACTGACAATGAAAACACTCTCTTTTGATCCCATTGGAATCAAACAATATGGTATTCTAGACACCTAAATATGATTACACAATTATAATCCTATTCAGTCATCTTCTAAGGACTTATTAATTAAGTATTTAATATTTTTTTAATCTATGTTATCCCCTAGTTAATTAATTTAATCAATTAACTAGAGTCCAATTAATAATCAAATGACAACTAATAGTTTGATTTATTAATTAAATCCCTAATATTTAATTCAATTGAATAATTATACAAACCTATTTAGTTTAATTCCATTTTCCCCTTTTTGATTAAATTTTTCAATTAATCAAATCCACAACCCTTAGGCTTATCCTTAATCCCTTGGCTCATCCTAATCCAACCCATTCACCTATGCTAACCCATCTTGATTAACTAATTAAACCCATTTACTTAAGTCATACACTTACATTCTCCTAACAAGCCCACTTACACCCTAATTACCCTCTTAATTACGCCTAATCACTTGCACAACTTTAAACATGTGAATTAAGACTTCCTAACCCAAAACAAATTCAATGACCCATATGATGTCTCTTACACACACCTACATGCATTAATGTCAACCTTAAATGCTCTTACACATCTCTTACATGTCTATCCCCCTAATAATTCTTTTTTCCCCTCAAATTCCCCAAAATGGTCACATTCCCTAACCTCCTAATCCCCTCACATTAATTCTCCTTGTGACATTTTCCACAAGGCTATGGATTCAAGAAAGCACAATTCGTGTACTTCCCTCTCATTAAATCTGTTTGTAACAATCCCTCTTTCCTACATCTTGACCCTTCATTCCCTCATCCATTTTCCTATAAATTCAACCCTTTAACATTTACAAATAATCCACCTTTTATGCTAAAGTTACCATGGCATTTTGAGAGTCAAATATCATTTTAATACCCTTATTATGCCAAAATCCCTCCATAGATCCATCACTTATATCCTTTGTTGAAATTATCCTCTTATATATTTGAAGCTTGAAGCATATCATTTAAGAACACATCCATAAACTTGGATAATTATACAAAGCAAGGAAGGAGCTCCCTCATTTGGATTAGGGAGGTTTTTACTCCTCTAGGCTTTTTGTTTGATTGTTTTCCTCTTTCCTTATCGTCTAATCAGATATGTAACTTTTGTTCATGTTCTTTTGAGTGCTCTCATTACTATTGTATTCCATTTAAAACATATTTTTATAGCTTACATTTTTGGGAAAAATATAGACACCTAATTTTGATTACACAATTAAGTAATCCCATTTTGTCATCTTCTAAGGCATTATTAATTAAATATTTAATATTTGGTAATTTATGTTATCCCCTAGTTAATTAATTCAACCAATAGACTATAGTGGAAAATTAATGATCAAAGGACCACCAATAGTTTGATCTATCAATTAAATTGAATAATTACACAAATCTATTTAATTAAGTTTCATTTTTTCCCCTTTGATTAAATATTTCAATTAATCAAATCTTCAACCCTTATCTTAACACTTAACCTGACCTTAAGCCAGTGGTTCATCCTAATCCAACACATTCACCCATACTAACTATTGAGCTGTCATTTTGCATGATGCTAAACAACAGGGATCCTTTATACTCCCTCTCTTGAAAAGATGATCGAGGACCAACTCCAAGGTCTCGAACAGTATTACAACCCATTGGGTTTTCTCAATTGAAGATAAATGTGTATGTTCACAAGGATGCCTTTGCTGGTTCGAACTAATTTCAAATAATCTTTTGATCTATTACTTTTTGAAACGTAACTACAAAAGAAATATATGCTTGTATTTTTTTGTTTTATGATGAATGCAATTTATCAATGCAACTATATGAATTCCTATTTTAACCAAGTGTTAGAAAAGATAGAGTAATGAGAGATTAAATAAAATAACTTGAAAGGGAAAATTCTAATGAACATAAACCATGGTAACAAAACATTTGCAAATTAAATTGTCAAAAGGATCGGGTAGGAAAACAATGAAATTAGGATTAGTGCTTCCTTAACTCCATTGATGGAATCATCAATAGGAACTCAATATAAGCCAAAAGATGTTTCAAATTTCATCAAATCACAAGGCCATAGAAATTTTTCTCATGCAAGACAAGATTCTATGCAAGAACAATAGATGATCCTTTTGGAATTCATTACATCAACAAAATTTATTAACATGAGGCAAATACTAGAACTAAAAGATCACACAATTATAACAACACAATAAACTATTGACTCCATTATTATTCATGAACACACATTCACAAAAAATAACACACTCTAACAAGAATAACTACACTCATAATGAGAGCACCAATAACATCACCCTTAGGTGGCTCAGGCCTCTTTACTGATTTGATTAGTTCCTTCATTCCTTCCTCTGCAATTAGGTCTAGCTACATTTTCTAACAAAATATAACCTCTCTTCAATTAGGCTAGTGTCATGCCCATGGGTGACATATATTTGGCCAAAGAGGTTGGTTTTCCAGTAGGATCCTTTTCCTTATCACTTCTCTCTAGAGTCTTCTCACATTGAAGATCTTCAATAGGAGTCTCTACACTCTGTTGGGTTAAGGATATAGCCTCTGTATCTCAAGGAGCTTGCTAATATTTTTGAGGTATTTATCCCTCCTCAGATGCTTCATTAGCATGAAGCTATTGGAACTTCACTTCCTCAATTTGTTATTCTTTTGCCTCTTGTGAGTGACCAGAGGAAGTGGAGTTACTAAACCTTTATTGAGAATGACCAATCCTATGATGGTGGTGGTGGAATGTCTAGAGGTCCTTGAGGTAGAGGAGGAAATTAATTCCAATCCTCTCCTAAGGGTTCAATCATGGGACTATCTATGATCTTTTCTCCCACCATCTCAGTGACCACTAGCATAAAATCAAAGTTTGAGAGGTCAAAGATATTAGTTCCTTCACTCTCCATTTCTTTTGTTCATCTTTGGAAGTTGACACTTGGATAGGATCTCTTGGAAAAGATGAAAGTGTTTCTGTAGAGCTTCTTCTCCTCTCTTCCTTTGTAGCTTTGGCTGAGCAGGTTCTTTGGCTCAAGGGGAAAAACTCTAATTTTTCCCCTTCTTCTTCATCTTCAGTTTCTAGGATGGTCGCAAGAACCTATGGGGATAGAGTAATTTTCTTCTATAGTCTCCTCCTTCATGTACCCACCATAGTTGTTTTGATTCTTTCTTTCTTTGGAGTTGAGGGGGAGTCTTCTTTCTCTATAGTCATTGTTGGAATTCTTTAGAATAACTAAGAGGGGATTTGAATTAGTTATCCAAGGTCTAAATGTATAAATAAAACTTTTCACAGCTTAGTGAATCCATAAAATATTTATCACCATGCATGCATCCATAAGATTATGCAATCACTTAAAACTTGTAGGTTACTATCAAATCAGTTTGCAAAAATGTAAATATGAAACATAATAGATTTAACAACACAATTGAGACAATGATTTATGTGGAAACCCAATTTGGGAAAAACCACCACTAATATGCCACTCTTTTTCACTCTTCTGAAGTGATGCCCTATGAAAGGCCAACCCTATTAAAGGTTACAATACACACTATTAAATGTAACCCTATTAAAGGATTTCAATTACCTTGTTAGGGGTGAGCCCTATTAGAAAACTTTAGACCATTCACTTGGAATGTCACCCAATTAAAGGATTTACAAATGATTGTTAGGTCAACCCCTAGACTGATACAATTGTTAGAGAGTAATAGTAAGGCTTGATCTGATAACAACTTACAAATCTATTTGTAGATTACAAATCTCTATTTCAGTCCTCCATTCTACTTGGCTTTCACACATTTAAGCTCTACTAGCTTGTTCACCCTTCAAGCATCCATACCCTGAAGCCTTCTTTCTTAACATGCCAATGTAGACTCTCAATTAGGTCATTGAATGAAGCAATACCCTTGACTCCTTGTCTTTCTTAGGTTCTCGCACATGACAACCCTTGTAAACAACCATCCCTTTAAATAGAGAATTAAGATCTTTTGCCATTCATTCTCCATTGTCAAATTTAGGGTTAGGATAAATTAAGTAGGATTCAATGAATCTACCCCTCATTTCATATCACTTCTAGAAACTTCTCCTTCAACTCTCCTTGAATTGATCTCAAAATAGTTTACCATGAATTTTGTGTTACCAGCTCATCAATCTTATCTTCCACCCAGTTCACACAATCCAAGAAAACAAACTTGTCTACTCAAATCCATCGAATTCATGATATTTTCAATAATGTTAACAATCAACATTAACTAGCTTCTGATACTCAACACACATTGCATTGCTCGACATCCACTATAAAATCTCTCGGCACAAAATAAAGTTTACTAGTGCTCGACATAAACTAAAACTTACTCGACATCCACTATTTTTCTTGACATACACTAAAATAGACTTTTACTTGGCACTAATTAATTTTCTTCTTGATTTGCACTAACTTTACTCAGCACCTACTATCCATTTGATCAAGCTTGGTAGACAAAATTTGTTTAACTTGTTCTTCTGAATTGGCTTAATGTAACCAACCTTTGCAACCTTAAGTAGATTATCAATGCACTATGATATCATTATCTTAACTAATTCTTATACTCCTTTTAATATCATAGCTCAACCTTTCCTCTATGTGCTATTGTTATATCTTTTGATCAAATCCTCTTCATCAATCAAATAAGTGATAGTACTTAAATCATATAAGTAGTAGTCCTACCAGCTAAATAGAAGGTTTCACATTAGTGAAAAAATTATGGTTGAAACACATTTATCATACTTGTATCAATCTATTTTCAACAATCTCCTTCTTCAACAATCACCCTCTTTGACATTGATGGCAAACCAAATTGATCGACTAGATTGACTATGTTAAAATAGTAAGACCAACAAAAATACCAAAAAGAAAATAATTCCTTGTATTAAAATCTCTCCCTCTATAAGCAACTTTCATCTTCTTAATAGGTTGCAAAACTCTATTGTGTCATCCTTATGACTCCCTCTGAGTTACTCTCTCCATTATCTTCCTCCTGCTAGGTAGATGTAATCAATAAATACACTGTCAAAATTTTTTTCTCATACTGTCAATCTCTTGTTTGTATCTCTCCCTTCAGGATCAATTTACTCTCTTGTATTTCTCCCTCTTTGACAATAATGCCAAAGACTTTTCACCTTGATATGTAGATAAGAACTTTTTCAGTTTCTCCCTCTATCACCTTTCTTGTGACTAATTTGTAGTTCTAGCTCTTTGATTACTTTAGGAAGCTCCTAAAGTAAGATCCACTGCATCAATTTGTAACATATGGAAATTAGTTTGTTTGATGCAAGGCACTCCTTTTGTTACTAAGATAGCCTTTTATAGGGGTATTACACCTAGCTTACCTCTTAGATACTCATGAGCATCCTTAGATAATTATTTTGTGAAGATATTAACAATTTTCTCTTTTGTGTTACCATATTCCATCTTCAACTCTTTATCTTGAACTAATTCTCTCAAGTAATGATACTTGATTGCGATGTGCTTAGTCTTTGTGTACCTCATAGGATTCTTTGATATATTATAGCACTTGTGTTATCACAATAAAGTATCATTTGTTTAGTGATCTCTTTCTTCATACCTTTGAGTAGCTTTTTGATCGATACAATGTTTGTACAATTTACAGTAGCATCCACATGTTTAGCTTTAGCAGTAGATTGTGAAGTACAATTTTTTTTCTTGCTAGTCCATGTAACCAACCTCTTGCCTAAGAAAAATGCTCCTCCACTGGTTCCTTTTCTGTCATCAATGTTTCTAGCCCTCAAAACATTAATATAGGCTCTTAATTCAAATTTCTCATTTTTCTTATAGTATAGACCATATTCCTTTGTTCCTTTAAGATATCTCATTATTCTCTTTACAACCATCAAATGATTCTCTCTAGGATTAGCAGAGAATCTTACAACTATCCCTATAGATAATGTAATATTAGGTCTGCTATGTACTATATATTGTAATTTTCCAATCATATACCTGTATAATGTTTGATTCACCTCAACTGAATCATTATTCTTTGACAATTTATGTCCTATCACCATAGGTGTACTTACTAGATTGGAATCCTCCAATCCAAAAGTTTTTAGTATCTCCTTGACATACTTTGACTGAGTGATGTATATACCATATTTCATTTGATGTATTTATTAACCCATAAAGAACTTGATCTATCCAAATATAGACATCCCAAATTCTTTCTTCATTTCATTTGTAAAAGCCTTACATAAAGCATCTTGACCTCCAAATATGATATCATCAACATAAATTCTAGATAACAAAACACCTTTTCCTTTCTCTATCTTCATGTACAGATTGCTATTATCATCAATCCTTTCAAATCCAATCTTCACAAGATGATTATGAAGTCTCTCATACCATGCTCTTGGTGCTTGTTTCAAACCATATAGATCTTTGCGTAATCTATATACCATTTTCTTATTGTTAACATCAACAAATCCTTCTAGCTGTTCTATGTAAACCTCTTCCTCTAATATGCCATTTAGAATTTTAGATTTAACATCCATTTTATAAACTTTGAAACCTTTGTATGTAGAATAAGCAAGCAAAGTTCTTACTCCTTCCAATCTAGCAACAGGAGCAAATGTTCCTCCATAGTCAGTTCCTTCTTCTTGTGCATATCTTTTGTAGACTAATATTTCCTTGTTCCTTGTGACTTCAATACTTTCATCTAGTCTATTTCTATATATTCACTTGGTGCCAATCACATTTTGTCTTCTGGTCTAGGAACTAGAGTCCATGTCTTATTTTTTTTCCTATTTGTTCAATCTCTTCTTCCATGGCTTTTCTCCAATCCACACCTTCTAAGGCATCTTTCACTATTTTAGGCTCTTTCATGCTCAACAAGCATGTATCATTTATCAACTTGTTTCTTGTCATTGGTCTAGCATCTTTATCTCCAATGATTTGTGTAGCAGGATGATGTCTCTTGACATATTTGGACAATCTTAGTTCAACTCTAGTTTCTTTATTTGGTCTATCTACTTCAGAGTCACTATGTACATCTCTATCAGGTAGTTCAACATATCTCTCATGTACACTAATCTAAGAATCAAAATGTACGTCAACTTCATTCTGCAACTCAACATCTGAATGTAGCTTAGTTCTTGAATGCAACTCAACATTCATAGTATGTGACTCGGCAGTCACTGAAACTTGCCGTTGATTAGTGGCTTGATTTGTAGCATCTTCTTTAGAAGTCATACCTTCATAAAAATATAAAAATGATTTGTATTCTTTTGTTTCTTTCATAGCTTTAGCCTCATATACTTCTGTATATTCATCAAATTTCACATTTGCACTTTCCACAACTTTGTTAGTGTTAGTATTTAAACACTTATAAGCTTTACTTCTTGTGGAATAACCTAGGAATATACCTTCTTGACTTTTTGCATCTATTTTACCATACTTGAAATTTTTGAGAATAAAGTATTTGCTTCTAGATACCTTAAAATATTTCAAATTGGGTTAGTAACCATGCCATAGTTCAAAATGTGTTGAATGAGTGCCTTTCTTGACTTGTACACAATTCAAGATATAGATAGCTATACTTATAGCTTCTCTCTAGTATTTCAAAGCAACATTTTTCTCCATCATGAGTGTCCTAGCATAGTCTGTTACAGACATGTTCCTCCTTTTAGCAATTCCATTTTGTGGAGAGGTTTTAGGAGTAGATGTCTATCTTTTGATACCTCTTTCATTACAGAACATCTTAAACTCATTTAGTGTAAATTCTCCTCCTCTATTAGATCTCAAACATTTTAGAACTTTACCAATTTCCTTCTCAACTCTTGCTAAGTACCACCTAAACATTTGGAAAGCATCAGATTTCTATTTTAGAAACATAATTGTTATCATTCTAGAATAATCATGAACAAGTAGCATAACATACTTATCTTCTTTGTAGCTTTTCACTTTAATTGGTCTACACAAGTCAGTATGAACAATCTCTAGTATTCCTTTAGAGGTATGAGTTTTACTCTTAAAACTTGACTTTGTCATTTTTCCTAACTTACATTGTTTGCACATTGTATTATCATGCTTCTTCAACTTAGGCAAACCTCTAACTTTTCTCATGTTATTGATACTAACCAAGTTGTCAAAATTAACATGACATAACCTTTTTTTCCATAGCCATATGTCATCAGATTTTACAACTAGACAAGTAGCATCCTCTATATCAAGGTAGAATAGATTAATTCTAGTCTGATCACCCTTTTCAATTAGTTTTCCATCAGTATCATATATCTTAGCAATCTTGTTTTCAAACTCAACCTTACATCATGAATTATTCAATTGTGACACACTCAATAGATTATAGTTAAGTCCTTCAACATAGTATGCATTGTCACATAAAATCTTTTCTATGAGTTTGATAGAACCTTTTCCTTTTATCAAACATGGTGCATCATTACCAAATCTTACACTATTTCCATCATAAAATTTCAAGGTAATGAACTTACTTTTATCTCTGGTCATGTGATGTGAACATCTACTATCAATGATCCATTTGTCATTCTTGTTCACATAAGACACAAGTGCAGTTGCCTCATCCTCATTAGATTCATCATTCATCACAACATACACCACTTCATCATCATGTTCATTAGATTAATCTTTTGTTTCCTCTTTAGAAATGTAGCAAGCCTTCTTGCCTTTGTGTTTTTAATCCTTGCTATCTTCATCTCTTCTACTTTTTTACTTTCACCACCTTTGTAATTCTTCTTCTTTGGACATGTAGCAGCAATATGATCAACTTCATTGCAATTGAAACAAATGATAGGTAATTTACCTTTAAACTTGCCTTTACCTCTATGAAATCTTCATGTCAGTAGTGCTTGAAGTTGATCTGTGTCCTCCTCACCTATATCACTATCACTAGACACATATTTTGTCTTTTTATTCTTCTTCTTCTTGTTAGGTTCCTTCAATGATAGCTTAGCTTTGAGAGCAAATTTAATATTATCAGGTTTGTAATTATCAAAGTTAGATAGCTCAAAAGCAGCGAGTCTACCTACTAGACCTTCAAGAGATAGAGTATTCCCTAGTATACATCTTAGTTCTTGTATTAAAAAAACTCTAATAGCATATATAGGTAGTAGTGTTCTCAAAACTTTGCTTAGTATAGTGTCATCATCTATTCTACCAGTATCTCCTCTTGTTGCATTAACAACAACTTTTATCATTTAGCAATATTGAGCAATATTATCACCTTCTTGCATTTTCATATCATCAAACTTACCTCTAAGACTCTCAGCTTTGGCTCTTAGAATATTCTTGTCTCCTCCATAGATGGTGTGTAGAGCATCTCACATTTTTTTTTCACTGTCAAGACTTTTGATATCATCAAATTCATTATAGCTTAGGGTAGAGGCAATCTCCAACATTGCCTGGTTATGTTCTTTCATCTTTATTAGATCCTTAGCAGCTAGGGCTCTAGCAGGATCAACATGCTTAGTAATAATGGTAGATTGTGTATGATCTCCAAGTCCTCTAGGGTATAGCTTCATCAAACTTTTCCATGCAAGAAATTTATCTCTGTTAAGCTTGGGTATATTTCTTTTTGACATCTTGATCTTTGTGCTTCTAGTACGTTCAAACTAGTCCTCTTAAGTAGACAACTTTGATACCAATTGTTGGAATTCTTTAGAATAATTGAGAGGGGGGGTGAATTAGTTATCCAAGGTCTAGATGCATAAATAAAACTTTTCACAACTTAGTGAACCCATAAAACATTTATCATCATGCATGCATCCACAAGATTATACAATCAACATTTATCATCATGCATGCATCCATAAGATTATACAATCACTTAAAAATTGTAGGTTACTATCAAATCAATTTGTAGAAATGTAAATATGAAACATAAGAGATTCAACAACACAATTGACACAATGATTTATGTGGAAACCCAATTTGAGAAAAACAACCAGTAACATGCTACTCCTTTTCACTCTTCTAAAGTGATGCCCTATGAAAGGCCAACTCTATTAAAGGTTACAATACACACTGTTAAATGTGACCTTGTTAAAGGATTTCAATCACTCTATTAGGAGTGAGCCTTGTTAGAGGACTTTAGACCATTCACTTGGAATGTCACCCGGTTAAAGGATTTACAAATGACTGTTAGGTCAACCTTAATCCAAAGGATTTACCCTAGATTGATACAATTATTAGAGAGTAATAGTAAGGCTTGATTTGATAACAAATTTTAACTCTATTTGTAGATTACAAATCTCTATTTCAGTTCTCCATTCTACTTGTCTTTCACACATTTCACCTCTAATAGCTTGTTCACCCTTTAAGCATCCATACCCTTAAGCCTTCTTGCTTAACATGCCAATGTAAACTCTCAATTAGGTCATTGAATGAAGCAATACCCTTGACTCCTTGTCTTTCTTAGTTTCTCACACATGACTACCCTTGCTTCTGACCAATCATCCCTTTAAATAGAGAATTAAGATATTTTTCCATTCATTCTCCATTGCCCAATTTAGGGTTAGGATAGATTAGATATGATTCAATGAATCTACCCCTCATTTCATATCACTTCTAGAAGCTTCTCCTTCAATCCTCTTTGAATTATTCTCAAATTGGTTTTCCATGAATTTTGTGTCACCAACTCATCAATCTTATCTTCCACCTAGTTTACACAATCCAATAAAACAAACTTGTTAGCTCAGATCCATTGAATTCATGATATTTCCAATAATGTTGACACTCGACATTAACTAGCTTCCAATGCTTGGCACACAGTGCATTTCTCAACATCCTTTGTAAAATCACTTGGTATGAACTAATGTTTAGTGGTGCTTAGCACCAACTAAAATTTACTCAACATCCAGTATTTTTCTTGGCATACTCTAAAATAGACTTTTACTCGGCTCTCATTGATTTTCTACTTAGCTTACAAAAACTTTGGTCAACATCTACTATCCATTCAGTCAAGCTTGGCATACAAAATTTGTTTAACTTGGAAGAACCTTGTGTTATGATCCCCCTCTTTCAGCCAATTAATTCTAGATCTTTTCTTCTAGAACTTCTCTTCCTTACTTATAATATTATGCAAATCAGATAGAATAGACATCTCAACATTTCTATTCAAATCATTGTACCCTTCCTGTTGAATAGAATCCTGAATAGTAGCGAGTTTGATAGATAGATCCTCTTTATCATGAAAAATATGACCGAAATCTATTTTATTCTTGACTTTTATCATTCTCTTCACATTGCTCAACGTCCTTACTACTCTAAACATGGTAGTACCTTCCAGTTCTATTCCCCACAAGTGATAAACCTTATTCAATAAATTAAGATGTGAAGTCCACATCTTTTCAAATTGAAAAGGGAAATTCCTTCTTGGTTCTATAGAGATCACCAAGAGAGATACAGGGGAGTGATCTGAGCCAACTCTAAGAAGTAAAGATAGCTTATAGGAGAAAAATTGCAACCAGTCCAGAGAGATAAGAGCTCTATCTAGCCAAAATTGAATACACTCCCCTCTAGTTCTTTTATTTGACCAAGTAAAAGCTCCTCCTGACAGATCCAAGTCCAAATAAGCCAAACTATTTATGAAATTGGAGAGGTCCATTTTACTTTCCTAGTCAGGCACCATACCTCCCTTCTTCTCCTCATCCACTAACGAAGTATTAAAATCCCCCATAATTATCCATTTTTTAATGCTACTAGTCTAAATGAAATCACAAAATTTGGACCAATAACTCTTCCTTTCTCTTTTAGAATTAGGAGCATAAATATTCAAAATGAACCAAAAATCATTGGAATACATATAGAAAACTTTACAAAAAAGGATGTTACTATCTTTATACAAGGTAGTGAATTTGAACTACAAGTTATTATTGAATAGGGTCAATAATCCTTCCAATGCTCCTTCAAAATCCGAGGCTTCCCACCTCATGTTTTTACCAAAGGAATTTTTTTACCAAACTCTCTTTCTTCATCTTAGTTTCTTGTATCATCAGAATATTAGGTCTTTGATCTCTAATCACATTCGTAATGATTTCTAGCTTATGGGTGCCATTAAGGCCCCTATTATTCCAAGAGATTATCTTCATTTAAAATTGGGGGAACACTCCATAAGTGTTCTCTGGCTTCCATTCATCAAACATCTTCTAGTCTCATCTTCTCTGACTTGGCTAGCATGTCTCATTCCTCTCGATCTTGACCTTATACCCAAGTCTGATTTACTATGACTCCTAGTCTCAACTGGTGAAACCAGAGAGGGTTCTTGATTACTTTTCTTTTTAGTGTTTGGAGATAAGGATCTTTCCCTCTCTAATCCCTTTTCCAAAATTTAGGAAACATTTGGGTCCTTCCTAGGAGACGAGGGGAGAACTAAAACATCTTCTTGTTTTTCCCTCACTAAATCCCCTTCAAAAGAAACTTGTTCCCCCGCTTCTTGTAATCAAGAATTAGACATCTTCAAATCTTGAAGTTGGCTTTGCACCTCTATCCTAGTCTCCTCTTGAGTAGAAACTAATTTTTCTCCATTTTCCTCCTTGGCTTTTAGAACTCTAGGGTTAGCCTCCACTTCTGAGCATCTAGAATTCATTGACATACCTGCTCCTCTCTATCAGATGGAACAACTATCTCATCTTCCCTTGAGTCTTCGAGGACTGTCTCTTTACTTCCTTCAGCAGAGGTTTCCACTATCTTCTCTGGCTCTTCCACTTTCCTTGCTGGTTCTGTAGTCCCATTATTCTTAAGTACTAGTTCAGCCTGCACATTAGTCTTTGGTCTAAACAGGACATCCTTATCTACCATAGAAGATGTGCTGGCCAGTTTATCACCTCCTTTAGTAGGAGCATTCTCACCCTTCTAGCCACCCTTAATGTCCTTCCTTTTCTAGATCTTTTTCTCCTTTCCTTGGGGATAAGATGAACTCTTCTTTCATTTCACTTTAACCTACGGGCATTAATTTTCCTTATGTCTAGTTTTTAGATAGTGAAAACAAGAAAAAGGGATAATTTCATAGATGAGCTGCTAAGTATGTGTTCCCAACTTAGAATGAAAGCTCACAACCTCTAGCATGTCATCCCTTTCCCTAACTCTGATACATATCCTTATATACATTACCCTACTTTTGGAATCTATTACTGGGTCTATAGACAAAATTTCCCCAAAGGAATTTCTACTCCCATAAACACATCTTTATTCAATAATTCCAAGGGTAGCTTTGGAAGCCTGACCCAAACCAGAGCTTGCATAAAGAATGATTCATTCAAATCTAGTTTTGATGGCCATTTCTAAAGCACAAGATTAGACCGACTTATACTCCAAGGTCCTCCACATAGGATGTTAGACAAGTCCTCTTTGCAAGTAAAATTAAAAGAAAAGAAGCCTTTTGCCATGGCTATTACATTGACTTGTCCCTTTAGATGCCATTTCTTCTAGTTAAAAGATCTCACTATGTCTATGTTCGGCCTCTACCCTATAAACTTTCCCACAAGAGTAGAAGCCATTAAGGCTATAGAATGGTCTACCAGCTCATCCAGAATAGCAATCACACAAGACCCCTTATCCAAACTAGAAAGAATCTTAACCGATGGGAAAGAGGACTTACTAGAGGGTTTAACACCAAAAAGAGATGACCATTTCACTAGAAACCTAGACTGGTCCACCTTGGGTGGTGGAGCAAGTTTGTCTAGATCTCTGCTCTTGTCATGTGGGTCCCCATTCCCATTCTCCTTTGCATCTCCATTCTTTATTGTTCCCTAACACTCCATAGACCCCTCCATTCTTGGATTCTGATTTCCTCCTCCCTGTGGAATCCCACCCATGATAGGTTTCAAATTTTGAACACTACCCTATCCTTTCCCCTGACTACTCTTGCTCCCACTTGCCATACCTCTCACCATAAATTTTATTAACCCTTGGTTGTAAGCACTAAAGGCAAGAAGCACCACTATTTCACCAAAGGTCAATGGAAAAACATTCTCAATTAAGATCCACAGTAGAGAATGGTGCTGTGGGGACTTGAACCTTGGTTGTAGGCTCTATACGCAAGAAGTCCCACCATTTCACCAAAGTATTATTTGTAATATTTATAATATAAAGTATTATTATAAAGTGTTGATTTCAGTGTTATAAAGTATTATTTGTAATATTATTAACATATTGCTTTCATGTTTGTAAGTGTAATGTCTACAATGTTTATAAATATTAATTATTTTATGACTATGGTTGAGGCTTATAATGTTAAGATTGTCATACAATGACTAATGAATCTTTTTATTTTGTGTGCTTGATCATGTAGAGGTGATAAAAATGAGATGATTAAGTTTAAAGTTCTTACTTTAGTTGATAATGGTTATTCATTTTGATATATTTATCATTGAGATGTTGGATCAAGGATCCTTGTACTATGTAGATGATTAGTAAACTTGAGTTTTATTTCTTTCTTGTCTCTTGTAACATGTTTGTGGGAGTAAAAGGATAAACTCACCCTTGGGAGGGAAGAGAGCCTTGCGATGAAGGGGTTAGTTGGGCCACCCCATTGAGTGTAGAGTCTCTCCTTGTGAAGGAGAGGGATAAAGCATGGATGTATGGGCTTCATGTGCCATTATTATTTTGAGAATTTTTGGGGGCATAAGGGGAGTATGGCTAGAAAGCTGATTGGGAAGGCACAAGGGTTGTTGTTGCTATGTGATAGCAAGGAGTCTTTTTGTTTCCTTGTGAAGGCATTTACTATTTAATTTAATTTTCATGGCATTCTCCTCTTGGGTAGCTGGCCCACCTTCATCCATTTTAGACCTATTATAGGTCTTTTGTGCAACCTTGGGAGGGTGTTTCATAGTAAGTTTTCTTGTTGGTCTCTATGTTGTGTATCATATGATCATACCTTTCTTACTATTATTTATGTTGAATTTTCATATTGTCAAATGATTCCTTGTTTCTAGCTTACTATTATCACTTTACCCTTCATGTAATTGGCCGAGATATGTACATTACTATTGTACCCTTGTAAATTAATTTAATTCTTAATGTAGGTTATAAGCTCAATGTGGAAGTAGGCAACAATTGTGGTGAGCCATGATAAATTCTTGTGTCTTGCCTCCTTGTGTATTGTTTATTATTCTTATTGTGAAGTTGTACATTGTGGATATGTTATGAATTTATGATCTCATGGATGCACATGTATATGTTATTTATGAAATGGAGAACGTTTGTGCCCTTAATTGTAAACTTGTACCTGTATTCCCTTGTGAGGAAAAGCATATAAAGATGTTAAAGGAAGAGTCTTAAGTCACAAACATGTATCTAAACATTGTTGCTATGTTAGTGAGTTAATGATTTATGTTTTAGATTAAGGTAAAAATAGGTTTTGAAGGGGCCCCGAAACCCTTTACATCAAAAAGAAAGATATACCATGAAGCTCTACCAGGTTTTAAACGGACATGAAACTAGCAGTACAATTAAACCAGGTCAAGCAAGGACCTAAAACCAACAAAAGTCTTCAGAAAGAGAAACCAACGAGGACATTGGAACCTGGAAAAATAGACTGGAAAGTGAGGCAACCAGAGAAGCCTCCTAGACTAGGAAAATCACCTAGGATTGCTGATCAAATTTGTTCTTCTAGTCACAACTTCCTTAGAAATGTTCTTTGTCTTGCGCTTTTTCTTGAAGTAGGAGAAACTTAGGCTTTTTTTATCTAACAAAATCTTAACAATATCCAGATTATGAATATTGTTCAGCTCCCTAATATACCAAGTAATGATATTCATATTTATTTTTTAGGGGTAAAATCCAAAATAGTTTCCTGCCTACCATCAGCAATATTCTGCATACTTTCTAACTCTCTTGTTTTCTTAGTAGTTCTTCTTCTAGATTTTTCTGGATGACCAACATCTGGTTTCACCTTGGACTCCTGTTATGCTCTTTTTCCAGATTTATCTAGAGTAGAAGCAAGAGAATTTATCTTGGTTTGTTGGACTGTTTTGCTGCTTCTAGTCTCTACCCCTTTAGTAATGTTCTTAATATTAGATCTTTTTCTTTGATTTGGTTTATGCTTTGAGTTATCTCCTTTTTCCGTCACAGCATCTAGGGGGGGAGGTTCATCCAAAGGAAGGTCATAATCAGCCTGAGATAAAATCTGGAACTCCCTGGACTAAGAAACATGAAGATCACCCATCTCTGATTGATTTCCAGGTTCAGCCAAGAATTCACCTTCCTCTAGCACAAATTTATCTTCTAAATCTCTCCTTTGATCTTCTATCCTTTGATAAATAACAATTTGTTTTGATAAATCAGCCAAAACATCTATTCTTTGCTTAGGCATTATGGTATTAGATTGAAAACCATGTCCTTCTTCCTCAAAGATTTCTTTCTCAAATGAAGGCTCTTTATCCAACTTAGCATGTGATGATTTAGAATCTTCTTTGGGTTTCCATACTTTCTTTTGATGAATCTTGGTCTTTTTCCCATTCGGAACACTGTTCAGATGCTTTGTACTTTTGGAGGGACAATATTTAACCAAATGCCCCTGTTTCTTACAAGCATAGCAAGAGTTAGGCAGATCTTCAAAAATAATTTCTTGAGTCTTTTTACCAAGTTTGGATATTAGTTCCACCTTTTCTGGGAGATGATTCAGGTCAGCCACTTTAACATAAAGTCTGACACTTTGAAGTTTGGTTCTAAAAATCGTAGCATTATCCAGTGCGACTAATTCACCAAAAGAATTGGAAATACCTTTGAAAATTTCCTCATGCCAGAATTCTAAAGGGAGACCAAGAAGTCTAGCCCAAATGGGGGTGGTTAAGAAAAAAGAATCTGAAAGATCCATGTTAGGCTCCCATTTTTTAATTGTGAGAGAACATTTACCAAAAGACCATGGTCCCCTACAAAGAACCATATTCATATCTTCAATGAAATTGAAAACAAAGGAGAATAATCCATTCAACATTGGGGCAATATCAACTTCTCCTTGAATAATCCATTTCCTTTTAACCATTTTTCTAAGAGATTCAAGAACTGGTCTTGCTCCTAACAATTTACCCACTAGGGTGAAATCTAGGGAGGACATAGAAAAATCAACTAAAAGATCTGGAATAAAAAATTGAAACTCACCTTTCTCCTAGCAACACTTAGCAGTCACCGACGAGAAAAGAGGTTTTCCTGTAGGTTTCTTTCCAAAAAGAGAAGACCGAGGTTTCAACCCTTCTGAAAACATTTCCTTGTTAGAATCAACAACATCTTTCTCCTTCCCAAGATCTTGCCTCGACCCATGAAAAGAATCCAATGGGTGGACACGAACCCCACAAAAAGGACGAAATTCACATAGCTTCTTTCCAATATCCGTGTTAGCCAAAGAATCTGACCCAAAATTCTTCTCAGAACCCCCAACAAATCCTCCAAGGACAGAACATCCTGTTAGATTCTCTCTGACCAGTTTCCTGCCTGCCTATGAACCAGATATTTTAAATTTTGGTTGAGCATAAGAAGGATCAGATTCACACAATATCTTTCCATTATCCACGTCGGCCAAGGATTCTGTCCCAAAATTCTTCTCAGAACCCCTCCAGTGCTTGGACATCCTTCCAGATTCTCTCTGACTAGTTTCCCGCCTGCCTGCGGTCCACATATTTTAATTTTTGATTGAGCACAAAAAGGACTAGATTCACACAAGATATTTCCATTATCCACGTCGGCCAAGGATTCAGTCCCAACATTCTTCTCATAACCACATCCAATGTTTGGAGGGTCAGTTCCTCCTACCAGATTCTCTTCGACCAAATTCTCGCCTACTAGCGATCCAACCAAATTCAAATTCTGAAAGAGCGATCCTAGAATCCTCCTCCATCAAAAAATATGGATTTCATCAAAGTTTTTAGTTAATGATTTATGTTATGGTGTTAGAGTTTTTATTTATTTCTTGCATTTTATCATTCAAAAAAAAAAAAAATCATTTTTTTTTCTCAAGAATTTTTGGGCATGATAGATTGTTACACCCTTTGACAAATGGGGGATTGACTTTGTAGGACTTATTGAACCTTCTTCACAAGGAAAATCCTACATTCTAGTTTGCACTGACTATAAAACCAAATGGGCAGAGGCTAAACCCATGAAACACCCAAGGGATATCAATGTGGCCAAGTTCTTGTATGAATCCATCTTTACATGGTTTGGAGTCCCTAGTGAATTGACATCAGATCAAGGGGCTCGGTTTACATCCAATTTGATAATTGCTCTTATGAAGGACTATACTATTAGGCATGGTAAATCATCACCTCATCATTCACAGGCTAATGGTCAAGTAGAAGTTACTAATAGAGAGTTGGAATCCATCCTCACCAACAAAGTAGCACTCCATAGGAAGGATTGGCCCATACACCTTCCTAAAGCTCTTTGGGCTTATAGAACCACTTGGAATTCCACAACTGGTTTTACTCCCTTTGAGCTTGTCTATGGTAACTCAATAGTAATGTCTATAGAATTTGAATATAAAACATTGAGGACTACCTTGGAGCTTGGTATGGAACTCACTATTGCACAACAAGACTAAATCCTAAGTTTAAATGGTCTTGATGAATGGAGAAAATCTACATTGAACAACACTAAACTCATTCAACACCAGAGAAAATAGTGGCATGATAGGTTTATCAAAGAGAAAATTTTTGTTGTAGGAGATTGGGCACTCCTTTATGAATCAAAGTACCACCATAATCCAAGAAAGTTCCAAACACGCTGGTTAGGACTGTATGAGATTGTTGCTATATTTCCAAATGGTGTAGTTCAACTATCTACCATTGATCCTATCTACTTCAAGTTACTTGTCAATGGGCATTGCCTCAAGCTTTACAATAAACCAATTAGATATGAGGAGTTCTTGTAGTAATTCCAACATAGTGAGGATATTCTTGTTCCTATAGCCAAAGAGTTTGGGTCTCCTACCCTGACTCCTAATGCTTGTTGACTTCATTCAAGGAATTTATAATAAACAATTTCTTCACCATCCACTCCTCTTCACCTTCTCTCTTTCCCATCTCACCAATCCATCCCATCACTCTATCAATTTCAATGATCTTTTCCAGAATATCTTTCCTACAATAGTTACTAGGTACATACCACATAGCTTTGCATGCATTTTATTTTAATTATATTCATGCTTTGTTAGGAATTGGTATTGTTTACACTTTTTCACTCTTACATATCCTGGCCTGGTGGGAGCCATGTCTTTTCATACTTGGGCAGAGGGAAATATTTAAATATTTATTTTCAAATCAATTTCAAATTGCATGTAACTTTAAAAGTTCATTGAAATGACTGGAAGCAATTGAATGCTTAATGTCACATGTTGATGACTTGTCCTTTTGTGATTGTGTCATCATGAAATTAAGGACATTAAAAGTAGTTACTTAAATTTTAATGATAAATTGCAACGTGTTCGGGTGAAAAACCTATACATGAGCAGAAATTATGAAATTTGATGCAAGAAGGATATCATGAGATATTGTGCATTAAAATATCCAAGTACATACCATTTTTCTAAGTTTTTTTGGGATAACCAGTGCCATAATATTGCAAAATTTGATTCACCAAGCTCTGAAAAATCAAGATTCTGCCAAAATTCTGCTAAAACCAACAATGGGTGGAGGACTCTAGAGGAACGAGCCAGTTGATCATTGGATTCTTCTAGGTGATGCAGTTAGCTATGAAATGTTTAGAAGAAGGGGATGGTTGGATTATTGCCTTAGTTTAAAAGGATTTGATGAAGAGGTCACTCTTCAATTCATGAGTACCTTAAAGGATGGCATTGTAGTAGTTAAGGGTCTGAGATTTGAGTTCATAGAAGAGGTGGTAGCCGAGGTCATTGGGTTACCTTAGGAAGGTGAACATTGGGAAAAAGAGTTTGACCTAAGGGCAAATAGGGCACAATTTAGTGTACATCAGGACCCTCCACTATAAATTAACAAGAAATAAGGTACTTCTAGATTATCCTTGTCAATGGAGTTTATTTAGCCAACAATGTTTATCATCTATTACTTCACGTGTGAAGGATGTTACAAATACTTGCATGCCCTACATTTCAAGATTTTGGCTCACCTACGACATGATTATAGACAAGTAAACCTTCCAAATTTCTTATTTAACATTGTTAAGAAGCAAGTTTCTTTACTATAATTGGGAAAAGACTAGTCTGCCTCTCACCATTTCTTAATTAAATTAATTGTAGAAAGGGAGTTGAATAACCAAGCAATTGGGTCTTGGGAAGTTTTTTTGTAGTTAAAAGAGGTAGAGCCTAGGGTGGTTGGAACTAGAGGCTAGGGTGTTGTACATAGGGAGAGAACATCTACTGGTTTCTGTAAAGTTTTTCCTAGAGATGAAAATGCTCCTAAAGCCTCTCCCTCTAGTGCCAGACTGACTAAGAAGAGGATTTAAAAAGATGAACCCTCCATTGTTAGCAAAAATAGAAGCAAATGTGTAGAAGCTGCTAGTGCCCCTGAAATCCCATCATCTGCTAAGAATAAGTCTACCATTAAGAGAGATAAAGATGAAACTATGGAACCTAAGGTAGAAAAGATTGAGCAACAAGCAGATGAGGAGAGTAACATCAATGAAACCTTGCACTCACAAGAGGAGACAGATTCAAAAAAACCTCTTGAAGTCCCTATAGTGGAAATAGCTATAAGTAAGAGGGAACAAAAGAATCTGCTATGCTTTTCAACACTACCCACAAGGCAAAGTGCAAGGATTTTCATGGGTAAGATTCTTGAAGCCTCTGTTCCCAAAATTGTAGCAAAATGAACCTAGTGAAAAGGAATGCAATTTCCATTCAACTTGAAGTTGACTATAGTGTCAACTATGTGCTTATTAACAGTGATAAGGAGTCTATTGAGCTTGAAATATCTGAGGAGTTTGAGTAAAAACTTGATATGCAAGATATTGGTGAAAATTTTGTAGAATTCCCTTTGGAGGACTATCTAGAATTTAGAGCCAAAATTGTTAAGGAGGTAATAGAAAAATTGAATCAAGATGGGTTAGATACATTAGCTATAGAAACTATTGAATATAGTAGGGAAGAAAATGTGGTGATAGCAATTGTCATAAGAAAAGGAGAATGCTCCACACCACCAAATGTCAACAAAACTCCCCATTTGACACCTGAATGGATAGACCTCTTTAATCAAGAACTATTGCCACCACCTAATCTTTCTACACCTTTTTCTAGAGGAATTAATTTGTTTCAATAGTTTTTATAGGAGAGAGCTCAATGGAAATTGGAGAAAGAAAAATCAAAACATATTATTAATGAGAAGAGCTACCAGTTGAAATAGAGTTAAGATCAGAATGAAATCTTGAAAATAAGAATTGAGCAGAGCAGATTATGAGTTCCTAAGTTAATCTAATGTACGCCGCCATCACTAGTGTATGCCTTGTTTCTTAAAGAAAAATTTGCAAATTATAAATTGACTAGAACTTTCGAAGGTCTTAATCCCTCTATTTCTACCCCACGAGTTTTATGATGCATTTCAATTTGTTCCCATGGTTTTGAAAAGTTTATTGTGTGAATTGTATCTTCATAATCTAGTACTACCTAATGACAGAGTGGAATCCAGTCCTGTATGTGGGGGATGTACAGTTAAGAGTAGTGATATCATGGATACAAAATGAAATAAGTATAGAACATCAAGCTCCATATTACAGGGAGAGTGAAATGACAAAACCAGTGTTCATGAGACTAAAATTTCAACATTCTAGATAGACATATCTGGATTGGATTTCTATTTTGGACAATCCTATAGGACCTAGTAAGGTGTGTTTAGTCAAAGAAAGGACCTTTGCAAATTGGGAACAACACTCATCTAAAGATGTCGAGACAACAATTGTTGCCTTAAGGCAACGGTGGATTAGGATGCCACATGATCTAAAAATAAGAGAACCCCACTCTCCTTAGAATCTAACTCATGCTACAATTAGGATTCTATGGTATATTGACTTGGGGGAGATATTAGTGCAAAAATTGGTTGCCATTAAGGTATCAACCCCCCGTTCTCCTACAACCACTACTAGTAGTAAATGACAATATCAAGGATCACGATATGATAGTTGAAGTAAACTGGAAAAGGCTCAAGGTGAATTATGGTTACTTTGACTATGTGAAGAATGAGCCAGGGGAAAGGACACCTAGTGACTAGAGAGTGTGGGCCCAAATTAGGAACTTCATGATTGCTGGGGACCAGTAATAGATTAGTTGGGGGGAATGATGAGCCTCTAAAAGGCCATTATTTTGAGATCCTTTTTATCTTATTTTTAGACAATTATCTTGCATAAATTTTTATGACTCTAAGGTTTTAAGTGAAGGAACTTATGTTTTTATGAATATGTTATCTATATGATAAGACATGAAGTTGAAGAATAGATAGTTCATAAATGCTATCTTTACATGAATCTATGAACTTCTATGAGATAATGAAGGAATATTACATGCTAATAAATTTTTTCTCATCCATGCTATGTTTGGGTAGATTCCTTCCTATAGCCATACGATTTACAAAGAGTGATAGTTTGAACATTATACCTTTTCTAATATTGATGATGAAATAAATATATGTATGTGGAAGTTGTATGCATTCAATGTTTTGTAGGTACTTGCCACACGTATTTAAAGTTAACACTTCAACGCTAAGTCAAAGCCAACCAAATTGTTGAATCACACACAACAAGTAGAATATTGTGTGATTTATGTTATGGTAGCACACAAATATAGCTCCCTCAACCTACTATATTCTTGGAGGAGTTAATCATGGTTAATGATATTTCTATTGTAAACTTTATGAACCTATAATTGTGACATAATGCAAGGAAAGAGAATCTCCAAAGGAGATGTCCAAACCCCCAACAAATAACCACACAATGGAAACACAACAACAATAATGCCAAATTTGATACCAAATCACAATTATTTATTCATAGATATAATTTATTACATGAAATATGCTTGACTATAAGGGCTTTCAAGTTAGGGCCAAATACAACAACAATTAAAAAATCAGGTTTGCAAGATCCAACAACTAGATCCACTTACAAACTCAATTCTAGCTAGTCCAGATCCACAACTGGATAAGAACACTAAGAAGAATCAACACTTGTACCCTCAGGTATACCAAGAAATCCTTTGGTTCTCAAGCCATAGCCCTAGCTCTTCAAAATTCACATCTATACTTCATCCCCTTCTCCAAGCTAGAATACATAACTCTTACTTAAATACTCCACAAAACCCCTTATTTATACCCAACTAAGCCACAAGTCAACCCAACTTATTACAAACTAAATTAAATACCTTACATTGAATATAGGTCAATCCATAAGTCAGTTACAACACTAAATTAAATACCCATACATAAATTAAATACTAAAAATTAGCTTCAAAGACAAATCGACATGAACAAAACCAAGACCAATAATAGCACTTGTCATATTTAGGAACACTCGACATCAACAAGTTCACTCAGCATCCACTAAGAGCTACAATAACTTGACATCCACTAGGAGCTACAATAACTTGACATCCACTAGGTGCTATAGTAACTTGGCATCCACTAGTAGCTACAGTAACTTGGCATCCGCTAGGAGCTACAATAACTCAACATCCATTAGAGCTACAGTAACTTGACACCCACTAGATAGCTAGGCAGCATCAAAAAATTGAAAACCACTGGTACTAGGATCCAACATGAAGGATTGCAAGAAAGCCTACGATGCTCCTACATTAGACACTCTAGGTTTGAAAAGATGTTCTAGTAATTGGAAGAACATCTTCTGGGATTCAACACATAATTTCCTAACTAATTCTTCACATAAATATCCTCCAAATCTTCAACTTGGACACTCTTTCTCTTGTTCTTCTTCTACTTCTTCACATCTATCTTAGGTGTTCTACAAGTTTTCTTTCCACACTAATCTCCAACCTTCTTAGAATCTGCCAACTCAACTCGGCTACCAATACTAAGGTTTCTCCTATCGAGCTCTTCATTTTGCAAAGGAATTAGGGAAAACTTCCTACCACCTTTCTCAATAGTAAACACATTCTTGACACAATTATGTACAACCCTATGATCATACTGCCAAGGTTTACCAAGCAACACATGACAACTATTCATGTCCATAATATCACACAACACTTGATCCCTATACTACCCAATCTAGAAATCAATAAGGCATTGCTCCCTCACTTCCAAAGCATGTTCACCTTGCAACTAGCCAATCCTATAAGGATAAGGATGTCTTACTCTCTTCAAACCAAGTTTCTAAACCATCTCCTTAGCAATAAGGTTATTAGTTCTACCACCATATATAATCACCTTGCAAACTTTACTACCAAACTTACAATAAGTCTTGAACAAACTAGTCCTCTAACAAGAATCTAATGTCTTCTCACCAACTAGTACTCATTGAGCCAAAAAAAATTCTCCTTGATCAAGCTAATTGTCTTGAACTACAACATCATTCACAGAAAAAATTGTCCTACCAATCAGACATTCAAAAGATCTATGCCCTTCTTTACCACATCTAAAACAATTACCTTTGAATCCACCTCCACCTATTCTTCTTTTTAGATTAGCAGGTTTTGGTTCGCTTTCAACACTTGGTTTAGCTTGTGCCAAGCTATCTTGCTTCTCCTTCCCTCTAGTATTACCTTGACCTTTCCTTGTTAACTTATCCTCTGCCTTTAGGGCATACTGATAAGCATCCTCAATTGAAGAAATATTTAGCATACCAACCTCATCCTAAATATTGAATCTCAAACCATTAAACCATTAATGTATCGAGCTATCTTTTCCTTTCACAATTCTCTATGACCAGACCAAATAGTCAACTTGTAGAACTCCTTGGTATAATTTTTCACTAACATATCTTTTTGCCTCATATTCTACAATCTTTTAAACAACTCAAGTTCATAAGTAGTAGGAATGAACTTAGCCTTCAACTTAGTCACCATCAATCTCCATCTAGTGATCTTCATTTCACCTTCCTCTTCTCTGTCTCTTTGCAATTCTTTCCACCCAAGAGCAACATGTCCTTTTACTTAGTTTGTACCAACCTCACATTGAGTGGATTCTCAACATCCTCAAGCTCAAAGTAGTCTTACAATTCACCAATCCAATCAATCATGTCTTCAGGAGTCAAAGTACTTGAGAAATTAGAAACCTCCATCTTATGCTTAAGCTTCAACTGAGATCCAGGTCTAGCAAACTGAACAACCCTAGTTCCAATAGGTCTCTCTACATGATCAGTTCTATCCTCATCACTAGATCTAGAAATTTCAAAGTCTTCAACAACTTCCTCATAACTAACTTCAATGCCCACATGCATAGGTACACCACCTAAAGCACTTACAATTTCAACAATCATGTCACTTTTCATCAATGCAATCTCAGATCTAGACTCTACTCTAATCTTCTCTAATCTGAGATCCTTTCTTCCACAAAATGACTAAGATCATCAATTGCCTTAGGGTTCAATCATCTTGGAGGCATCTTCCAAATTTTTTGCAAACCCTAAGCAATAGATCCACCAATCTAGAAGATCAATCAACCACAAGATCAACCTTCTCTACAAGTCTTGGTGTAAACTACCTTAGCTTTGGTGATCTATCAACACATTGAAGAACAGCCTTTTCTTTGATACCAGCTGATGCAATGCAAGGCAAGAGAATCCCCAAAGGAGATGTCCAAACCCCCAAAAAATAACCACACAGTGGAAACACAATAACAATACCAACAATGTAAGATCCGATACCAAATCACAATTCTTTATTCATAGATGTAACTGATTACATGCAATATGCCTAGCTATAAGGCTTTTTGGGTTAGGGCCAAATATAATAGAAAATACAAAATTAGTTTTGCAAGATCCAACAAGATCCACTTAAAAACTTGATTCTAGCTAGTCCAAATCCACAACTGGATAAGAACACCAAGAAGAATCCACAGTTGTATCTTTAGGTCCACCAAACAATCCTCTGGTTCTCAAGCCACAACCCTAGCTCTTCAAAATTTGCATCTATACTTCATCCCCTTCTCCAAGCTAGATTGAATAACTCTTACCTAATGACTCCACAAAACCCCTTACTTATACCCAACTAAGCCACAAGTCAGCCCAACTCATTACAAACCAAATTAAATCCCTTACATTAAATATAGGTCGAGTTAGAAATCAGCTACAACATTAAATTAAATACCCATACATTAATTAAATGCCAAAAATCAGCTTCACAAACAACTCAACATGAAAAGAACCAAGACCAATACTGACACTCGACATATGCATGAACACTTGGCATCAACAGGTTCACTTGACATCCACTAAGAGCTATAGTAACTCAACAACCACTAGGAGCTACAATAACTCGGCATCCGCTAGGTGCTATAGTAACTTGACATCCACTAGGAGCTATAGTAACTCAACCTCCACTAGGAGCTATAGTAACTCGACATCTATTAGAGTTATAGTAACTCAACACCCACTAGATAGCTCGACAACATCAAAAAATTGAAAACCACTAATACTCGACTTCAACATGCAAGATTGCAAGAAAGCCTAGGATGCTCCTGCGTCAAATTGATCCTCATTTATGGAGTGATCATAGAAGTAGAAGTTGTTGTAGTTTCCCTTTAAATAACACCCACTGTAGCTTTGAAAGAAGTTTTTAGAAGGAGATAGAATAGATTGATTTTCATAACAATAATGTGTGATCTTGTTTTTAATCAAACATGTAATCTCTTGCCATGAATGAATAGAATACAAAGTTCAAGTTTCCATCTTTTGCCTTGATTATCTTTCCTATTCACTCATCCAAGGGGGCCCACTTGGTGAGTGAACTGCTTTGCTAGAATAGATTTCATTTCCTTGTTGTTTCCTTGCAAGGTAGAATTCTACTATTCCTACAGCCATTGATAATAGAATTAGTGAACTATTCTTGCAAAATAGGTGCATAGATAGATTTATTGTTTGTAGCATTAATTTAAGCTCTAAAATAGCATGTTGATTCAATTCCTAGTTTAGGTTTCTTTCAACATTCACTTTTTTTAAAAGTAAAAATGACTTAAAGAGGAATTAGAGCATATACTATGTAGCTACCCTCTCAAGCTTACCCTTCTGGGTTGAAATTTTTTTATGAAGTCACTATGTTATTCTTAGGAAAACACATGATTCTGTCTAATCATGGAGTCACTATGAAAGGATGTCCAATACTTTTTTACTAAGGTATTAAGCTAACTGACCATGGATACCATGTGCCTGAAGTGCATATTTTATGACTTGACCATATAATTTTTTTTGTCAAACATACACACTTTGGTTTTATCAAATCCTTTTCCTAAAGAGATCATTTTATAATCTCCCTCATATTTTCTTTGTCCTTTGAGGGATTTCTTTTCACTTGACCCAAAATCAAATTTGCATGTCTTCCAACCTAAGCTTAGGCACATTTAGCGTAGTTAATGCTAAATTTGAAAGTTTTTATTCTAAAGAGTCAAGTAGAGTCTTCACTATAGATCAAACCAAGCCAAAGTTTAAAAGGTCAAGCTTAAACCATCCCTTACATATCAAGAAAAAAAAGACCAACTTAAGAGGTTAGTGTCTAGAAGGAGAATTGTGAAAGAACTTGAAATTAAGAAACAAGGCATTAAAGTTTATCTACAAACAAATGGGAATTCATCTCCTTCTTCATTTGATCAATGTCCACTTTTCCTTTACCCTTGGTGTTATCATTATTTTCCAGTGGTACTTGAGTTCTGCAGTATTTGTTTGAATGTCCAAACTTGTGACATTTGGAACATACAATGTTAGGTGCATGGTTTGTCCTTTGATTAGTCTAATAGGGGTTTCTCTTTGTTCTGCATTCATATTCTCTATGTCCATACTTCTGATAGTTGTAATAATAGCCTTCAAATCTAGGTGTAGTAGATGCATTCTTCATTCTTGATCTAAACTCATGTATTTGATGTCCTTGTTTCTTGCAATAAAAATAAGAACTAGTAAACTTAGGTTTAGGGTTTTTCATACATTTTTTTCTTCTACAGATGTTGGCAGTATGACCAAGTTTGGCTTAATGATAACATATTGGTTTTTCTTTTGACTTTACATTCCTTAGTTCTCCACTCTTGGATGATTCTCCTTTCTCAATAGATGAGTGTCTTGAACCAATAGTGCTATTAGATGACCTAATAAGTTCTTCAAAGTATTTGATTACTTCATTAGGCTTGTTGAATCTTTCCACAAATTCTTTCTTAGTTTTTAGTTCATTCTTCAGTAAATCCTTATGTGATCTCAGATCTACTACTTCCACATCCTGTCTATTTAACTCTTAATTTGCAAGCATCAGTTGATTCATCATGTCAAGTTGAGTGTTGGTAAGCTTTTGTACATCAAGTATCCTTTCTTCAAGTCTAATTGCCATTTTCCTTTTGTCTTCCTCAGCTTTATTCTTTTTCTTGGTTACTTCACATAGCCTTATTGATTGAATCTCATGTTCCCTTTTTAGTCCTCTAACTTCTTCATTCATGATTCTATTATTTTCTATTAGATATGTAACTATTGTATCATTCTCATTTAAACTTTCAGTTTCAAATAGTCCTTGAGTTTCAACTTCTTCATAATTAAACTCACTTCTGTAGAATGGCCAAATCCTTCCTCCTTTTCAAGGATTTCTTCAGTTCTAATCTTTTTGTTTCAAGTTGTTGTAGTATGAGTTGGATATCAATCACTTATTGTCAATGACTTTGTCCAAGTTATAAGCCTCCATTTCCAAGATCTAAACTCCAAGTTGTTAAACTTCTCCAAGAGAAAAACCACTCTGATACCAATTGTTGGAAGCCTTAATTGGAAACCAAGATACTAAGAGGGGGAGGGGGGTTGGGGGTGAATTAGGATATGTATCACTTTAACTTTTTCAATAATTCTTTCTTTCATTCACCACATTTACCATCTCATGACCAATATCTTATGTATGCATAACATAACTTGTAAAATCAAACTGTAATAACATATAGATTTAATCTATCACATACATGAAATGTAAACACACAACACAAAGATTTGGTTACCTGAAAACCCTCCAAGGTGAAGGTAAAACTAGGGTGGGGATGACACCCAAAAATCTTCACTACTGCAGTAATAAAGTTAATTTGTTAGGGTTATAATGTTTGACCTTATCCAGTGATCTACCCTATTAAAATCTTCAAGATTGTTAAGTCCTATCTTGTTAAAGGATTTTACACTTACAATAAAGTAAGGACTATGTTAGGAGATTTACAAAGACCTGAACTAAGATCACTCTGTTAAGAGATTATCCTTAACTCAATTAGTTAAAGTTGATTCAGTACCTAATCCTCAATTTTCTTTGATAAGTTGACGTTGGATCTCCTTTCTTCAGTCTGATCTAATCTCTTATGTGATAAAACTTTACTATCCTTCACTACTTGATTAGGTTACTTCTCTTACTCTGTAATAACTGACCTCTTTGCCTCTTCAACAATACTCACACTATCACACTTAATCTTTCTCTTTGATAACACAAATAGCTTATTTGATCCTTCTCATCACACCACCATGCTCTTCATGATTACTTCACTCTTTCTATATCAAAATAGGTTAAGATATGCTCTATTTAAAGATTTTGTAAATAGTCTTATGGATGCTTCCCTATTTTGCCTCTTTATTTGATTGGTTCATCATAGAGAATAGGGATATATGATCTACATCATAAAATAGATAATGAATTCTGTAACAACCTCTACAAGTATTAAATATCTTGTCCATGTCAGCTTGAAATGGTTTACCTCAAAGTTTGAATCATTCTTGACTTGAATGTAATTCTATGTTACTCAACACTAATTATCTCTGATACTCGACATTCATTGTATATGTTGCTAATGTTCAGTCTCTACTATGCTTGACACCTTCTGTGAAACTTGGCTTCAATGTGCTCAAACTGCTCGGTAAACATTATACTAGACTTACATTGAAAATACTCAATGACCAAAGACTTTCTTGACTCTTATAGAGCTCAGTATATATATGTTTATTTATAAGTCTATTTATGACTCAACCTATATAGAGTATCTCGGTCGCAATGATGACCTTCGAACTCTACCTAGTATATGACTAAGTGTTTGACACTAATAAACATCAATAGTTAGAGATATCAACATATATTGTTAGCTTTACTGGTGGGCCACTATGCATAAAATTTATTAGAATTCTTCTATGTGAGTATATTAGGTTGTGTTAAAACTTATATTTGATTACCTCTAGCTAGCCCCTATGTAGTTGTAGTGGTCATTAAATTGCACTTTATTTGCTATAGTTGTATTTTCTTGCAATACTTTATGCACTACCTTATTTATAGTGGTAAAAAAGTTATTCAAGTTTTCTGGACAACTTAATTTTCCTTTGGGTTTGAGTTTGACAATTTACAAGGAAGAATGAATGGTTGTGTCAACAACACATGCAACATGCACATGCGTGAAATGTGTGAAAGCAAGCCAACATGATATGTTTTTTTCTTCTTCTAGATATAAAATACACTATCACATGGGAGGCATTACTTCATTTGAGAAATAGTGGGTCATCTTTAGCGTTGAAGTAACAAGGTATCAGAATTGTTGGTTTTTTTAATTTTATTTATGCTAAGCTATTGAGAAAAAGACTTTTGTGCATTTAGGTGAGTTAGT
Source organism: Cupressus sempervirens (assembly GCA_028749045.1). Lineage (NCBI taxonomy): Eukaryota > Viridiplantae > Streptophyta > Pinopsida > Cupressales > Cupressaceae > Cupressus > Cupressus sempervirens. The sequence continues at coordinate 294,939,842 of CM053793.1, read as the reverse complement.
AGTTAACCCTTCTTAACTTCCCAGTGATTACTTCCTTCTTTCCAAAGTTTTAAATATTGATTTTTAGGAATTGATGTTCAGAAACTTTAAGTCGTGCAAAATTATAAGGTACTTGAGAAATAGCCTAATATTTTGTTTGAGATGGTAATTGTTTTTGTATCAAGAATCTGGTCAGTTTTAATTTTCAATATTGTGTTTTTTTAATATGTTTTTTCATGCTAATGTGTTTCTCTGGCAATGATGCTTGTTGTGATTGTGAAGGTTTATTTCTCTCTTATGTACTTTTTTTTATAGATAAGAAATAAGCTTCGTAACACTTTTGTGATATAAATCCTTGTGTTATTGTCTCTCATATGTTGTTTGTGCATTGTCAAGATTTGCACATGTAGGCATACCTAGGTATTTTCCCCAATATTCAACTTTGGGGAAGCTTATATTTACACCATGGGTGTGATGTCTTTTTCATGAACTTCCATGTAGGGAATTTTTGGTATGCCACAAGTTCTAAAGTATCCTCTTCTAGTCTCAACAATAGATCCTTCTTTGGAAGGGCTTTGCACCAAGTGTTGAATTTTTTTAAAAATCTCTTCTTGAGGTGTGTTCTATTTATATACTAATAGTATTTTATGACTTGCATATTTGCACTTTAATTTTTGGTTTACCTATTAGTGTCATTTTTATTGGTGATGTAGTCATGTGTGATAATTAATAGCTAAAAGCATGCTCATGATCTGACAAGTGGTAGTACAAAATGATTTGTCATTTTTGATTTTGAGTTTACATAAGGGTTGCTTCATGACTTACACCTTTAAAAAAAAATTAGTCTTGAGGGTTCAAAATTACTCCATACTTTAGAGAATTCTATGTTCCATCTCTTGATTTTGGTTGTAGTTTCATTAAAGGTTTTTTTAAGTGGCTACTATTTGTAAATTGGCTAATTTTAGAAGTTTTTGGCTAGTAATTTGGCTAATAATTTAAGATTTAGCGCAATTTAAATCGCCATATTTTTATAAATTTTAGCTTTAAAATATTTAAAATAGCTCAATAATTTATTTTATTAAAAAAATTTTGTTAAAAAAATTGCCATAATATTCAATAAATGATTAGATTTGAATCACCTAAATATTATATATTATTGGAGAAATTAAAATTAATTCACCAATAATTATCATAATTATTAGTTACTTAAGGGATATATCACCAATTTAGTTTTCACTATTGATTTAAAATATAATATAATGATCCTCATAATCACCCATGAGTTAAAAAATATTCAATTTTCATTTGTAATATTCTATGGTGAATAATGAAATTTCTATTATTATTGAGATTCACCAATATTTTCTATAAAAAAATTATGATTCCAAAATAATCACCAATACAAAGAATATTTAAAATAAAATTTTGAAAGATTCGTGAATAGATTTTTTTTTTTTTTTCCAAAATAATGAAAATTTTGCCAATATTTTATATCTTTTTTTGGAGGGGGGTTTCTTAAAGATTACCTTGGTTTCACTAGTTTACTTTTTTAGACATCTATTCCATAACAATTCCAAGCTAATGTTGTACCCAAATGTTTGAATATCCATTTGACATTGTAAGATGTAACAATGAAATGGAGTATATAAAGTTATATTTTTTGTTGTTGGTAAATTAGTATATCCACATTTTCCTTGATATATGTTCCAAAAGGTGTGACTATGAACTAGACATTCTATTTGTTCAAGGGTTAGGCCATATTAATGGTTTCCACTTTTCATCATGAACAAATTGGATGAAAAGTGAGCGTGGAGATTTTTAAATGCTTCATTCGAAGCCTAGGCTTGACATGAAGCCTCCACATATGTTTTCCATATTGAAAATGAAGTTTTTTAGTAATATGTCTTTATTCCCTAACAATCACTATCATCCTTCCTGTTACACTATAGTTAGTCCTAAAAACTTTGCATTCAAACATAAAACTTCTACCATCTTTGGAAGGAACTTGGCTTCCCTACAACGCTTATTTGTAATTTTTAATAGATTAATTTAAATTAAAAATATGATTAAATATCAAATACAATGTGTACTAGTTCTAAGCTCTCAAATATGGTATGTCAAGTCTATAATTCTTTTTCTTGAATAGGAGACAAGTATTGATCGAAATCCAACATGATGAAAATTTTCTTATCTATCTATCTATCGAGAAAATAACTAAAGATTTCATATACCCAACTTGTAGAAAGATGGAAGGTGGGGAATAACCATCATTGGAATAGATGATCATGCTAATTTGAAATGTGTATGTAATTTGGTTAGCATATCTTTATCTTCCTATTTAGAACAATTTTATGGGATGCTTTTTGTTATCTCATTTTATTAGACTATGAGATGATCACATATGTATTTTAACCCTAAAAATCACTACCATCCTTCCTGTTATACTATATTTAGTCTTAAAAACTTTGCATTCAAGCATGAAACTTATACCATCTTTGGAAGGAATGTGGATGCCTTGCAACACTTGTTTGTAATTGTTAGTAGATTGATTTAAATTTAAATTCTTATTAAATATTATACAATGTGTATTAGGTCTAGGCTTTAAAATATGGTATGTCAAGTCTACAGTTCTTTTTCTTGAATATGAGACAAGTATTGATCAAAATCCAACATGTTCACATTTTCCTATCTATCTATCTATCTATCTAGCAGATAACTAAAGATTTCACATGTCCAACTTGCAAAAAGATGGAAGGTGGGGAAATAACCATCATTGGAATAGATGATCATGCTAGTTTGAAACATGTATGTAATTTGGTTAGCATATCTTTATCTTCCTATTTAGAATAATTTTGTGGGATGCTTTTTGGTATTTCATCTTATTAGAGTATGAGATGATCACATATATGTTTTAAGTATAAATGAGAGTCACATCTAAGCTTTGGCTTATAGAAAGGAGGAAGAGGTGGAAGAAGATGACGATGAAGAAAATGAAGGAGGATATTTGGGAGGAGGAGAAAAAAAAGAGGTAGAGGAGGAGGGGGGAGGGGGGTGCAGAAGAGGAGGAGGAGGAGGAGGATGCAACCAAAAAAAATACCAATAAGAAGAATCAGCAGGAGGAGGAGGAGGAGGAGGAGTCAGAAGAGGAAGATGAAGATGCCAAAGAAGAAAATGAAGAAGAAGACGAGAAGGAAGGAGAAGAAGATGACAAAGAAGAAGAGAAGGAAGAAGAGGAAAAAGAAAAAGCAAAGAATAAGAAGAAGAAGAATAAGAACATACAAAAGAAGGATAATAACAAATTGCTTAGCACTTATTTGTAAGTGCTTTGATGTAATTTTTTATTTAACTAGTCTATTAAAGTTAATTAATTTTTTTGAAAATAGTGTACTAATTTTAATTTAGAATTTCAAAGTGAAGAGGGAATTTAGATTTTGTATGCTTTTGTTTTTTGAATCCTCTATGTTGTAGTCCGTTGTTGCGATAAGTGAATTGTTACAATATATGACTTACTTCCATGGCTCTTTGGTCATTGGTATTTCTTTGACACGTGCATTAATTTTATTGCTTTCTTTAGCAAACATATTTGTCTTCTCAAAAACAACTTCACAAATGATCCTTAAATGCCCAGGAGAAGAAGACAAACTAAATTAACAGTTGAGTCACTTGCAATTGTATGTGCAAGTGCTCTCTGAATTTTGATATGAAGGTTCAACTCCCTTCTTTAGATTTACAATGAATGGAAGAACTAGGTATGTCTTTAACTAGCAGACACAAAGGCTTGCGAGCATTCAATCATCAACATGGAATGAATGTGATTATCAGGTTTAAAACTAGATACTGAAGAAAAGACCAACAGATGACTATAGGACCACATATTGAGCCTTTCACATTACAAAGAAAATAGAGAGAATCAACATCTTTTTTGCAAAAGACGATAACACAAGACTACATTCAAAATAGGAGAGAAGGGACCATAAGATCTTGTTTAATCAAGAAAATAAATATTCAAACCTTAGAATATGACATACACATATTCCTTTTCATTTCCTAAAACATAACAAAATAACCATAAAATTACTTTGTCTCTACCATTACAACCAAATTGTAGAAAATAAAAACAATCCCTCTATATTCCCTTGTTACAATAATATTCAGAAAATATACTCCCCTTCTGTAACCTTAAGACTCTCGAAAGAAGAAACTCTTTGTTTATGGAAAATGTCCCTTTTAAATCTCCTATCAGTGACCCTCTTGGTTTTGATAACTAAATCTTTAAAATGGATTCCCAACTATCCAAAATCCGCTTTTCTTCCATCTTTAAGGCAATTCAAGAGAGCAAAATATTTTGTTTAGAAGAAGGTTGACAAGTGTCATTTTGTGAAATTTATGAGGTATCTAAAAACATGCTATTGCTCAACATCAACAATTTTTCATTTGAATTTAAATCAAATTGGTTACTTTTTGAGACCACCACCTCGGATTAAGAAGGGGCACTTGGAAGTTAAGGACGGCTGTGGCTAGGATGAAGTGGCTGTGAGAAATTAATCACAACCTTTAAAAATCAACCCTAAACCTAAAATTTGCTTGGCAACAACTATTACCGAGTGACAGTATTTGCTCAGTAACCAAAGAAACCAAGTGGCAGGAGTGTTTACCGAGTGAGCTCGATAAATGAAGAGAAAACAACTCGGTAGCCAAAGGATACCGAGTGAGCTCGGTAAATGAAGAGAAAACATCTTGGTAGACACTGCAGGGTGTGATTACTGAGTGAACTCGGTAAGCAATGCGATTACCGAGTGAACTCAGTAGCCATTGGAGAGTGGAGCTCGGTAGATGAAGATACTGAGTGAAATCGGTAGAGACAACAGAGATAAGATCTTTTAACAAGACTTCACCGAGTGATGATTTATAACATGAACAACTTTCACCATTAAGATCAGAAATCTAGAACTTGAACCTTTCAAATAAAACTTTTCAAATGCAATGAATAGAAGGAGACAAATGGATTCAAGTATGCCTGCTTGTTTACTATTCAACTTAGATTAAATCATTTCAAAATCTAGGAGCATTTGGCTTCAACCAAAAAACCCTAAAAATAACCCTAAACTTCAAATTGGAAAAACTTCAACCTTTAAACTTCAAACTTACAGCTCTAATGGCTGCATACTACAATGCCTGGAGCAATCACTACTTCAACAGGTCGAATCAAACAACAAACTATGAACTTATAGGATGACACAAAGAAGCACGTGCAACTACAATCACGAAATAAACTTCCTCTATCCCTGCAACAAACTGGATCTTCTGATCACCTTCTCTGCAACTTCTGAGCTCTTCAACTTCAACTTCTTCTGCTCTCTCTCTACTTCTTCTTCTGTCTGGTCGAATGAATCTGAGACATTCCTTTTGTCATATTTTCCCCCTCTTTCTAGATTTCAAAAATTTCACCTACCGTATTCATGTTTATGACTGTTCTGCAATCCGTCAGGAGTGGTAGGTGGACGTTTGGCTCCAGGGAGAAATCGACCAACTGCAATTAATATTCCAACAGTGGCATCACTACTTATTGCGTGACATCAGACTTTTCCATGTTTAGCTAATGGTTTTGTGATTTTCAGGTTCATGACCACATTAGGTTTTGACTATATCTCAGATCATAATGATTCTTTGATCACATGTAAATAAGGTTATTCATGTCACTTAAATATTTGATATTCATGAAGACTTAATGGCTTTTTACATCACCATTCTGCGCATGCTTTTCCTCACACATCTGCAACTTTGATATCTCTATCGGGTGTTATTTGCAAATAGTATTTACTTTTCTCATCATCGGACAAGAAGGCTCATATCGCATATGGATATTTTGTTTTCTTCCTACTTCGATGCCAATTTATGCATCTGTGACACACCACATTAGAAGATTGTCATAACGAGGGACTTCATAGATCGACCACGCAAGCCGAGTAATATGCAGGGCATTACCGATTTTCCAAGCCTACCTGTGCTAATCTATATTTGCGAGTAATGCTTAAATAGCCATGCATGAAGGATCAATACCGCAGTCAAAACATAAGAGGAGCTTGACATGTGATGAGGTCAAGACCATGGTTTTCAATATGTGTTGCTTCTTGTTGGCTCCTTCTTTATGAAGTCGAGAATCAAACACACGAGCCAATCTTCATATTATATGAAAATGCAATTAGGGTTGGGCCATCTTTAAACATCACATACTAAGAAAAAAGTTAACTTTGACTATTCAACACTTTTGATTTAAGAATTAAGTTTAGTTGTGATGTTTAAGTCCAACTGAAATGAACTTATGCATTGTCTTAACATTCTGTTGAACAAGTTACATACATTATCTGTGTCTCCATGCATCGAGCTCATGAGAGTGATTCAAGCCGAGAAGATCATTATCCTCTCTAAGTTGTTCATGTTTATTAATCTGTCTGTAACTTGCCTATAATTTCCCTTCCTTCTACAACTATTCTTGGGATACCGCGGACGTGAGCGAGGTTTTTGCCTCGAGCATTTATATCTGCACTTGGGATTACTGATGGACCCATTCTTGGAGCTATTGAAAAGTATCAATCTCTCGATTGGAATGGAGAACTCTTCGAGAGACATGTCGGATCTTTCAACTGTACACCCGAGTCTTTCCTCAATAGAGCATTATAACTTATCAATATGACTCATGATTAGATAACTATGTCTGATGTAAATGGGCCAGCACTTTTATGCTACTGATGATGTTAGAAATCACAGACTACCATTCAAACCCAGATCTTCTATTTTGGTGATCTCGATGCTTCCCTATTGGCATTCAGTGCTCGGGTTTTTTGAATATCAGGGACCGCGTGGCCCACGAGGACTGTGTAGGTGCTTCAATCTTCTACATAGACCAATTTGGAACGTATTGGGTTCCATTAAGATTACTTAATACTGGCATTTCACTCTAATCTTAATACTGGCATTTTACTCTTTTAATGATATATACTTGCCTGCAGGCAATTTACTCTTTTATGATATATACTTGCCTGCACCAATGATCTTTAAAATTGTAATAATGAATTCAAACTTTGCACTTTTGAAGTGGTGAAGTTGAACCTTGACTCTGAGCTTTGCTTCTGCATTTCAATTCTTGAACTTCTAATTACTGAATTTGAACTTGTACTTACAGATCTGAATCATGCATCTCTTTTAATGGTGGGCTCCTGATGAACCTAGATTCTGAACTTGAACTTTTTTCATCTTTCTAAACTATTGCACTTCTGAATCTGCATTCTTGAATTTGTAGATGCTGAGCCTTCCAACTCTGAACTTTGAACTTTGAACTTTGAAGTTCAAGTTCAAGTTCAAGAGATATTTGTAATGTTTCTTTTTATAAGGCACAAAAATAAGACACAAACTCCACACCCAAAATTGTTAATAAAACTGATATAAAATATTAGGAACATTGGGTGGGTTCTCTCTTATCTGATTTTTGAAAATTTGAAGCTAGGGTACTAAAAGCATACTCACAGCTTTAAAGTTTATGACAATTTAAATGCAATTCTCTCTCATTTTCTTTTGAGTTTATGTTTCTTTGGAAAAAGTAACATAGTTATTAATTGATTTTTTTATCAATTGACTTAAATAATTTCTAGTGCACCTTTGGCAATGTGGGTTTGATTACAATTAATTCATATTGGATGGTATTTATAACACAATTGATTCTTTGTGTTACTAATTTGTACTAAATGACTTTTGGATGGTGGTTGCATTCTCACTTGATGATTTGTGCTATAATACAAATATGATTGTTTTTGTTTAGATTTAGATTTTCTCTTCACCGCCTTGACCAAAATTTGCAATCCTTTATTACATTACATAAAGTATAAGATGCTATTGGCGCAACCATTACACATTGGTGCAAGTGCTATTGTAATCTCAATAAAATATACTTACATATATGAAACATTTAATATTTTTTCATCTTTTCACATTAATATTCATTGTTCAATTGAAAAACTTCAATGTCTTGATATATCTTGTGGTATCCTAATCAATACGTCAAGTTTTGACTAGTTTAGTTTAGTTGTTTGTATATGCAACTTAAATACTTAAGAGGAGCTAGTGTTTATCCTTCTTTATCCTTCTAAAGTAAGAAGTTGTGTGGGATCCTTAAGTATGCAAGGATCAAATAGTGACCATTGCATGATACCTACTTACAGATGTAGGCTCTTAACCATGCACTTCAACTATCTTAAAATAACCAATAAGAAAGACACCCTAGTAGCAACAAAGGTAAACTTTGGATTTTTTTGATGAGCCTCTATAGGTGAGTGAAGAGCTTAAATCTAACCTTTCAACTTTTTTGCATTTACGGAGCTCTCTGTAGAACTTGTAGAGTGTGACTTGGTCTAAAAATATTCATTTGAAACCTGTTATCTTCACCCCTCTAATAGATGCTCACTAAAAAGATAGTACTTTTTGCCCAGATGGACCAATCAACAACCAAGAAAGCTGAAAAATGATAAACTATGAGTACATGTGTGATCGACTATTAGTACATGTGGTATCATTTTTTGGGCCTTCTTATGAGCGGTAATTGAGGGAATCTATAATGGTAGAAGTAGCACTCATTAAAACATGGGCGACTAATGGGTTGTCTCCTCTACCATTAGATTAAACTAAAATCAAGATGGTTTATGCTAATTTATATAATATAATAAAAAATGAAAAATGTTGTTTGGGTGGCTACTTAGATGATGTTGGCTCTAGAGAAATGAACAGACCAACTTTGGGCACCTATAACTTCTAATGTGTACATCAAAATTTACCAATTTGTTTTCTGACTTAGGTAAATGAAGAGCTAAAACTAATCTTTCAAATTTTGTACATTTATGGAGCTCTTTCTAGAATTTGTGGAGTGCAACATGGTCTAAAAGTGTCATTTTAAAACATTCAAAGGAATCTCTTATGTTCACCCCCAATAGTCGCTCACAAAAAATAGTACTCTTTGCACAAATAGACCAATCAACAGCTAAGAAAGCTAAAATTAATAACTATTACATATACTATATTTTTTAGAATTTTGCAACAATCATTGTTACATAAGGCCCCATTTGTTTATGGGAATACGAGGGGCAGAATAGGTTATTGACGGCAAAAACCTAGTTATGTAGCAAAATGGGGGTGTTTGGTTCACCAAACACAGAACCCGATTATTAGTTTTTTCTTCCAATTTTGGAGCAAAAATGGAAGAAGTTTCTTCCAAGAAATAGGTGGAATTTGAAATGAAAACTTGAATATGGATTTTCATGAATGCATTTTAATCAAACCATTGGGTCCATGAAATCCATATTAGGGTTTTGGAAGATGATAGATGCATTTGGGAAGATGAAGTCGTGAGCCATTTTTCCTCCTGGGACTTGGGTTTCTAGTATTCTTGGGCAAGGTTGGGGTTTCTGTGGATGATGAAAAATTTGGAGTTTTGGGGGTTTCTATGGACATTGACGACTTTGGGGATTTGGGGGTTTCTGTGGGTGCCGATGAGTTTGGATTTTTTGGGCTATTGTTCTTTTCTTTGGTTGATGGCTGTGCGGTTTTTCTGCTTTCAACGATAGCTATGGGGTTTCTTTTCCCACCAATCTCTACGTGCATGGTTCTATTCTCCCAACCATCTTTGCATTTTGGATTTTTTCTTTACATAGATATATCATAGTTTTTTGCTAGTTTGCTTAACAAAATAGTCAATATGTGCTTAGGAATGACTTCTAGTATGTGCTCATGTCATTACCTCTAATTATCTGATTGCATAGTTTATATCATGGTTCTATTTCTATCTACTATCTGCTTAGCAAAACATTCAATATATGCTATAATAGTTTGTTTCAAATCTGTTTAGCAAAATAGATAATATGTGCTCACTAATGAGTTCTAGTATAGTGCTGTGAGAGATCAATGCAATACCATTAATCAAAGCAAATAAAATGAATGACTAAACTATGGATATATCAAGTATGTATAGATCCATGCAAAACCATTCAACATAGGAAACTCATAAATTGAATTACTTCAGATGTCAATCATGCCAATGCCAATGAAATGAACAACTAAACTATGTAAGAATTTCTAGCCAGTAATGAGTTCTAGTATAGTACTATGAGATATTAATGCAATACCATTAAATAGAGCCAAGTCATAAAATCTGTATGGATCAACTATGTATAGATCAATGGAAATCAGGGCTTTTATCTATACATAGTTTATGAGGTCATAAACTATGTATAAATCAATGCCAATCTTGGCTCTGATCTATACATAGTTCATGCACACAATTTATGAGGTCATAAACTATGCATAGATCATTCCAATTCCATTAAAAACAACCAAGTCATAAACTATGTATAGATCATTGCAATTTCATTAAACACAACCAACTCATAAACTATGTATGGATCTACCTAACTAAAGTGTTTATGCCCATGAATCTATTCAGATGTTTCAGTTTTGGATTGTTAAAAGGTGGATACTAAATCCAGCCTATATTTATGTAGTATACCTCGTAGATCAATGAAAATCATAGCTTTTATCTATACATAGATGACCTATACATAGTTTATAATGGTTCTATTTCTATATGCTATCTACTTAGCAAAACAATCAATATATGTTGTAACAGTTTGTTTCAAATCTGCTTAGGAAAATACATACTAAACATGTGTTGAGTAATAAGATCAATGCAAATCATGGTAATGAAATGAGCAACTAAACTATGTATACATCAACTATACATAGTTTATGAGGTCATAAATTATGTATAGATAAATGCAGAAAGAAACCCTAGTTCCACATAACAATAATGCTCCTTTTCAGCTTCTAAAAGATGAGCCTTAGTTTCGGCGGACTTGATAGTTTATTAAAACACATTCATAAAAACCAAACATCATACATACATACATGTGTGTATATGTATGTACATACATGTGTGTGTACATATATGCATAAATGTGTGTGTACATACATACATACATGTATGTGTACATATTTACATACATACATACATACATGTGTGTGTGTACATAACTACATACATATGTGTGTGTGTGTGTACATACATACATACATACATACATATGTGTGTCTGTGTACATATAAACAAATGGAATCAGTATTATGCTTTCATTGGTAGACAGATTATATGGAGTAGAATGACACGTTATTGTAATTTGTTCATTATGGGCTTATGATCTTTAGTAGTTGGTACTGTTAGGATAAACCACGGACAGAAATAAAAACAAAATGCAAATATAACCAATAACAGAAAATAATAGAACACACAGAAATGAACACAAGGCACCAAGATTTAACGTGGTTCACCCAATCCCTAGGCTACGTCCACCAAACAACAAGTTCGATCTTATTACAATCTAGTGATTACAACCTGATTACAATCCGTAATCCCTTACAGCTCAATACTGCCGCAAGAACCAATTTCGTATCACAACATTATTAAAAATACCCAACCCTAAGCCCTTTTATACAAGTATTAAACCGCTTTAGGGTTATAACATGTTGGCCATATTTCAGCCATAATATGTCGGCTACCATGTCGGCTACTGTCCAATTTTTTTTTTTTTGGGGCGATGCCCCAAACCCCACTATTTATGAAGTATGTACAGTACTTTCCTGATCAGTCACCACAATCTAACAATCTCCCACTTGGGGACTGATCAGGCTCCACACTAAACAACAATCTCCCACTTGGAGACTGATCCTGTAGCAATACCACTACCGCATGGGGCTCCCATTGGATCAAACCATCCTGGACTCTACTGTTCTTTTATTCATGTGTAGTCTAAAAGACCAACCGAAGCTGAAAAGGAGTTCAGCTTCTCACTTGTTACAACCTTTGTCAACATATCTGCTGGATTGTCATTGGTATGTATCTTCTCCAGCTTTAACTATCCATCCTCCAAAACTGACCGAATGAAATGGTACCGTAACTGTATGTGTTTAGTCTTAGAATGCAAAGCTGAATTCTTAGCAAGATGAATGACACTCTGACTATCTGTGAACAAATAATTATCCTTCTGAGGATGTCCCAATTCTTCTAAGAAGAACTGAAGCCATATCATCTCTTTGGCTGCCTCTATAGCAGCAACATACTCTGCCTCTGTAGTGGAGAGAGCATTAATCTTCTGTAACCTAGAAACCCAGCTCATGGCTACCCTACTAACAGTAAAGACATAACTTGTAGTACTCTACCTGGTATCAATATCCCCAGCCAAATCTGAGTCAACATAGCCCTGTAAATCAGTAGTAGAGCCCCCGAAGTGTAAACACTTATTGGATGTTCCTCTCAAATATCTGAGAATCCACTTGACAACATTCCAATGCTCAAATCCTGGATGACTCATATACCTGCTAACGACTCCCACTGCATGTGCAATATCTGGCCGAGTGCATACCATAGCATACATCAAACTTCCTACAGCTGAAGCATAGGGTACCTTGGACATCTTATGCTCCTCTTCCTGTGTCTTGGGACACATCTCCTTAGTCAATTTCAAATGACCAGGTAAAGGTGTGCTGACAACTTTAGCATTCTCCATAGAGAAACGTTGCAACACCTTCTCAACATAATCAGCTTGAGATAGCGTCAATGTTCTGTTCTTCCTATCTCTGCAAATCTTCATACCAAGGATTTGTTTTGTGGCCCCCAAATCCTTCATAGCAAATGCATGTGCTAATTGGTGTTTCAGCCCCTGAATATGATCCATGTTAGACCCAACTACAAGCATATCATCAACATATAAACATAAAATAATGTAGCTATCATCATCCAACCTCTTAAAATAAACACAGTAATCTGAATGACACCTATTATATCCATGCTCATGCATAAAACTGTCAAATTTCAGATACCATTGCCGAGGTGCTTGCTTCAAGCCATATAAAATTTTCTTCAATTTGCACACTAAGTTCTCCTTACCTTTGACCTCAAAACCCTGTGGCTGAGCCATATATATTTCTTCATCCAAATCACCATGAAGAAAGGCCGTTTTAACATCCATCTGCTCTAAATGCAAATCTTCAGTAGCCACAAGACTTAAAACAGTACGAATAGAAGTCATTTTAACAACAGTTGAAAATATCTGATCAAAATCAATTCCCTTTTTCTATGCAAATCCTTTTACAACTAACCTGGCCTTAAATCTTTTGTTACCTCCTTCCTCTTCTTTCAACTTGTAAACCCATTTATTCTGTAAAGTCTTTTTACCTACAGGCAACTTGCACAAATCCCATGTCTTATTTTTCAGCAAAGAGTCCATTTCATCTTTCATTGCAGACTCCCACTGAATCTTAGTATCCACCTGCACAACTTCATCATAACTTTCAAGTTCACCAGCATCAGTAAGTAAAATAGAATACAAAGAGGGAGAAAACCTTTGTGGAGGTCTAATTTGCCTTGTTGACCGTCTAACATTCACTGGTGTGTGTGGTATTTTTTGTTGCGGTTTTTGTACATCATGAGGAATGGCTGGAACATCAGCTTTTGGAGTATCATCCAGCACTACATAATCATCTTCTTTCTTCTCATGTTGCTGTAACAGATCTTTGTACAACACTTTCTCATTGAATATGACATCTTGACTTCTAATAATTTTAAGATTTTCAAAATCCCAAAGCCTATAACCAAATTCATTAATGCCATATCCAATAAAGACACATTTCTTTGATTTAGCTTTGAGCTTGGTTCTATTTTCAGAGTCTATATGAGCAAAAGCTTCACAACTGAAGGTCTTGAGAAAAGAATAACTCACCTTCTTACCAGTCCATGCTTCCTTTGGAATACCACAGTCCAAAGGAGTAGAGGGACCTCTATTAATCAAATATACTACAGTATTGATAGCCTCCATCCACATGTGTAAGGGCAACCCAGCATGCAACCTCATGCTCCTTGCGCGCTCCATTATAGTCCTGTTCATGCGTTCAACCACTCCATTTTCCTGTGGAGTCCTTGGAACAGTTTTTTGTCTATGAATACCATTAGTGGAGCAATAATCTTCAAATTCATGACTGCAATACTCACCACCATTATCAGATCTGAGACATTTTAATTTCTTACCAGTCTCATTTTCAACCAAGCATTTCCATTTCTTAAAAGTTTGAAATACATCAGATTTTTGTCTAAGGAAATAAACCCATACTTTTCTAGTTGCATCATCAATAAATGTAATATAATAATGAGAGCCACCAAGGGAAGATACCCGGGCTGGTTCCCATACATCTGTATGCACAAGCTCTAATTTCTCCTTTTTGTTTTCCTTCCCTGTCTTTACAAAACTCACTCTCTTTTGTTTTCCATACACAACTTTCACAGAAATCCATATTCACACATTTTAGACCTGGTAAAACTTTCCTTGAATGAAGTACTTTCATACCTTTCTCACTCATGTGCCCAAGTCTATTGTGCCACAGCGCTGTATCAGAATCTACAACAGCTATTTGTTCTCCCTGCTCAACTACAGTAATTGTTCCTGAATATTCATTTTTCTCTGAAACAATCAAAGTAGAAGGAACAATATGACCTGTACAAAGATATAAGGTGCCTACTTTCACACCTTATTCTACTACAAGGGAACCTTTTGAAACCTTCCAATTTTTATCATTAAAAGTAACTACACAACCCTCATCACCGAGTTGCCCTGCTGAAATTAAATTTCTACTTAGTTTTGGAACATGTCTTACCTCATGTAGTAGCCAATGATTCCCATTCCGCAACTTAATCTTAATTTTTCCCTTTCCAACAATCTGACAGGGTTCATTATCCCCCAAATAAACAAGCCCAAAATCCCCTTGGACATAATCAATGAAATAACCTCTATGAGGTGTAGCATGAAATGAAGCACCAGAATCTAAAACCCATGAATCATCAACACTCTCTAAAGACAGAAGCAAAGCATCCTCTTTGGATTTTTTACTTACCACATTTGCCTCCTTGTCTCCATCTAATTTATCTCCTTCATTTTTCTTTTGATTCCAACAATCTTTCTTTTTGTGCCCTGGTTTCCCACAGTACCAGCAATCATTTGGTCCTCTCAATTGAGACCTCCTCCCCTTTGACTTTCTTCTTGATTTCCCACGATTTCTAGAGTTACTTCCTCTTTCAGTCATTCTGCCCCTGCTTTGTGCATTTAAAGCACTTCCTGATGTAGATCCACCTGAGGATTTTCTACGAGTTTCCTCACTTAAAATAACACCAATCACATCATCATATTTTAGGGTACTAGATCCAGGAACAGAATTACTCACCGCCTTTACCAAGCCATTCCATCTTTCAGGCAAAGAACACAAAATCAAGAGAGCCCTAATTTCTTCATCAAAATTGATACCCACAAAAGATAATTGACTAGTAATAGTATTAAACTCATTTAAATGATCTGCAATAGATCCACCTTCTTCCATTTTCATATTAAATAAACACTTCATGAGAAATACCTTATTTGAAGTGGAGGGCTTTTCATACAGTGTCGCTAGGGTTTTCATCAAATCTTCTGTCGTATTTGCTTTTGTAATATTAAATGCCACCGATGGTGCCAAGCATAACTGAATGCTTTTGAGTGCCTTTCTGTCCAAAAGATCCCATTCAGCCTCTGACATAGTTCCCTGATTCTTGGCTTTTGCTTCCGATGGCTTCCATAAATCCTTCTGATATAAATAGTCTTCCATTTGCATCTTCCATAACTGAAAGTTCTGCCCATTAAACCTGTCAACCCTCAACTTACCCTCATTTGCCATCGCTCCCACTCAACTATGAGACTCCCACTTAACCGTGAGACTTTCCTATAGAGGATAATTGAAAGATAACCTTGCTCTGATACCACTTGTTAGGATAAACCACAGACAGAAATAAAAACAACATGCAAATATAACCAATAACAGAAAATAATAGAACACATAGAAATGAACACAAGGCACCAAGATTTAACGTGGTTCACCCAATCCCTGGGCTATGTCCACCAAACAACAAGTCCGATCTTATTACAATCCAGTGATTACAACCTGATTACAATCCGTAATCCCTTACAGCTCAATACCGCCGCAAGAACCAATTTCGTATCACAACATCATTAAAAATACCCAACCCTAAGCCCTTTTATACAAGTATTAAACCTCTTTAGGGTTATAACATATTGGCCATATGTCAGCCATAATATGTCGGCTACCATGTCGGCTACTACCCCACTATTTCTGAAGTATGTAAAATACTTTCTTGATCAGTCACCACAATCTAACAGGTACTCCTTGTTGTATTTGAATAAATAATTGACATCTTAATGCAATGAGGCTAGAAAATGGTCATGTTGTATCTCGCAACTGATAGTTTATAATTTGTCCACATTTCAAGCCACTGATGGATCCTATGGATAGTATAGAGGTTCAAGGACACATAGTTAGGAAGACCAAATACACCTGCATTCTCACAATTCTTTCTGCTTTTTTTTGCATAGCCAAAGTACTATTTTCCCAAGAAGGAAGTCAAATGGGTAAATGAATAATAAAAGGAAATTCCTTTTGTAGAGACATTATTCATTCCAATCAGGTGGATTGTCATGATTAGATTCGGACGAGTAGGGAAACCTTCTTTTCTCTAGCTCATATTCTTAGGCTGAAAGGAAGCTTGAGAGATATGATCCACTTGAAGTTAGAGGAACAACTAGTGATGTTTCTCCATAACCTTACACACAATATTTAAAGGAACCACAAGATTTCCCATAACTTTGGGCACTTAGGAGAGACAGTTAGTCAATACTTCCACAAGGTGTTGATGACTATCTTAGCCCTTCACAGGGATTACTTCATACAACCTGGTCCAGGCACCCCTCCTAAAATTAGTAGGAAGGATAATTTTGAGCCATTCTTCAAGGTAAATCATGCATTGTTCCAAGTTTATTGTCTAGATCGCTGTCCTTATCTTATTATTACTTGAGCATAAATTTGATTAGTGTATCATATCCCATAGGATTTCATTGGAGCTATCGAAAAAACCCATATTCCAGTGCAAGTCAATGTTGACATACATGGTAAATATCATGATAGAAAAGGGAACCTGTCAAAAAATGTTATGGGTGTCTACTCCTTTGATTGTAAGTTTTAGTATTGCCTTGCTAGTTGGGAAGGCTCTGTTGTAGATAGCTATGTTCTAGCCTTAGCTCTGTCTAGATTAGATCCACTTGTAGTTCCCCCTGGTAAGCCAAATCACATTTTAATATACTCAAGGGTATGCTAAATGTTTCAAGTATTGACAATATAATTTCTTTATGTAGGAGAATATTTTCTAGTGGATGTTGGATATCCAAATGCACCTAGATTTCTCACTCCTTATCAGTGTACGCACTACCACTTGAAAGAGTGGTCAAGACATAACCCAATAAACTCTACACATGAGTTGTTCAACCATTGACACTCCTCTTTTAGAATGTAGTAGAACATACGTTTGGTATTCTAAAGCAACATTTTCCAATCTTAAGATATGCAATGTCTTATGATATCATGACACAATCCTATATTGTTTTAGCATGTTGCATACTTCACAATCTCATTACGATAGAGGATGGCCTTCCACTGGAAGTAGCCATTGAAGAGGAAGATGATCATGATGGGATAGAGGTACTAGTGCTTGAGACATATGGGTTGTCTCAGGAGGATAGAAATGAGTGCGCCCAATTTTGAGAAGATATAGCAAGTAGGATGTGGGAAGATTATAGATCCCATGAATAAATGATTTATTAGAAGGCAATGTGCTTTATATGATTAAATTGATGTATGCACATAAAATGATGGTATGTGATTTCATTATTCTGATATCAGTCCTTACTACATTCCAATTAAATAAAAAGAGCATTAACTTTCAATTTCACACCTACTTTATGTACAAAAACTCTTGATCATATCTGCTATACACAATCAAACTTGAAATGTAGATTACATTGTTTTAAATGTAAGAAAGCACAATTATTATACATCTTTGCATTGAGAAAGTACAATAACATGCTTCATAATGGGGATCACAACTATTTACCTACCATTGATATCACCATTTTGTCTCACTAGTAGTTTTTTTGATGCTAATGTGCTATCATCAATTATTGCAACTTGCACACCAATCCTTTGTAAATGATATTTTGTGCACAAATCTTCCATCCACCACCATAGTTACAATTAAATTTATAGTAACTAATGATTTGGAAAAGTTTGAATTGACTAGTACAATAGGTTGATGATGTGTACCATCTGATAGGAGTAGCCTAAATGTCTCCCAACTATTCCTCCTATCCGTTGCCTCAAAACCACTCAAACTGTCACACGCTATAGTTGGATAATGTTTATCATCTTCAATTAAATGCTTTCAAGTTTATTAAATGTTAGCCTCATTGCATTGGGATGTATTAAAAAATGATATTTAAAGTTTATCGTCTTCGATTTTAAATGAAATACAACAAGGAGTACCAAATGATGAAGATCATAAGCCCACTAGTAATAAGAGAACAACAAATTCACTGAAAATACTATTTTTCTAATGTTACTCCTTGCTGCATTCCATTTAAATTTAAAGGGCAGTAACTTTCAATTTCAATCTCATGATTACTTTAAATTGTAATACTTTTACCTATTCAATATGTTAGCCTCATTCCATTACGATGTGTTACAAATTGATATTTAAAGTTTATCACCTTCACATTTAAATGAAATATAGGAAGGAGTACAAATGGCATATACTAAGCTCATGATGAGCATGGACAGATCTGATCATGTGAACTAGATGTGTTCTCCCATTTGTTTGAGTGATATAGATGGATCCCTCACTGTGAGCAACAAATCTTCTTCTTCAAAGAAGAAAGTGTGGACAAAATTGATGGAACACAAGTTTCTAGACTTGCTCCTCGAACAAGTTCATTTTAGGTGAAAAGGTGAAGGTGGTTTTAAAAAAGAAGCTTGGATTGTCATAGAGAGGACATTCAATGTAGGGATGAACTTGAATCTATCACAAGATCATTTTAAGAATAAGATAAAAACATGGAAAGTAGGATACAGAGTAATGAAGGGCTTGAAAAATACAAGTGGGTTAGCTTGGAATGAAGAAACTCAAATTGTGGATGTTGAGGATTCTATGTGGGATGAACTTTTGAAGGTAAGATGATCTTTGTACTCTTTTGATTGAAGAATTTTTCCCTTCTTATTTTAGTAATGCAAAACTAACAACCTAATCCATCTATTAATGCTTACATGTAGAGGAGAGAATTTAAAAATACAAAATTGTATAAGAGGTCACTTTTCCAATATTTCAATGAGTTGGCTGTAATTGTTGGCAATGACATTGCTGAAGAATTCATAGCTACAATGCCCCTTGATGTTGAAGAAGGGCACCCTATGAACGATGCATTCCATGTGATTGATGGGGATGATACCAATTGTGGTATAACTCTTGATAGCCAACCAGATTTTGATGAAGAGTTATATCATTCCAATTAGTTGAGTGCAAGTAGTATAGGGACTCCTCCACCACCATCATCAAGAAGGAGAAAGAGGAAGAAGAAAAATCTGGCTGCATCATTAGATGTGATATGCAAAACTATGAAGGAACTAAAAGATGGCCTTGGTAAGCCTCAGATTGTAAAAGTGGATAAATTTGAAGAGGATAATATTTTGAGTGCCACATATACCACTCTCAAAGTTGTCCTTGAGCTGAGTCGAGTAGTTTTCTTAAAAGCACATGATACCTTCATGCTTCAATGTGAAAGAGCCAAAGGGTTCTTAATGAAGGACGAGGCAGAGAGAGTGGATTGGATTGTAATGACATTTGGTATGATTTAGCTATTTTAGCTACTAATTGGATTCAATGACATATGCTGCATGATTTCTATATTTAATGATTTTGCATTGATCTCTAATAGCACTAAACTAGAACTATATTGATCTTACAACACTATATTAGAACTCATTACTGAGCACATTTTGACATATATAATTAGCAAGCATCTAAAGTAATTCCCATTTATGAGTTGCCTCTATTTAATTGTTTTGCATGGATCAGTTTATGAGTTGCCTTTGTTTAATGTTTGGCATTGATCAATACATAGTTTAGTTGTTCATTTCATTGGCATGATTGGCATTGATCACTACATAGTTTTTTTGTTCATTTCATTGGCATGATTGGCAATGATCAATACATAGTTTAGTTCATTTTATTGCCATTGAATCTCTCATAGCACTATACTAGAACTCATTGCTGAGAACATTTTGACTATTTTTCTAAGTAAATTGGCAAGAAACTGTTACATAGCTTAGTTGTTCATTTCATTGGCATTGGTATGATTGACATTTGAAGTAATTCCAGATTATGAGTTTCCTATGTTGAATGGTCTTATGGATCTATACATACTTGATATATCCATAGTTTTGTTGTTCAAACTATTACAACATATATTGACATTTTTGCTAAGCAGATAGCAAATAGAAATATAACCATGATAAACTATGTATAGGTCAGCTATGTATATATAAAAGCCATGATTGCCATTGATCTATACATCTTTGATCCATACATAGTTTACCACTTGGTTTTATTTAATGGTATTGCATTGATCTCTCACACCACTAAAATGGAACTAATTACTGGCAAGAAACTGTTACATAGTTTAGTTGTTCATGGCATTGGCATTGGCATGATTGGCATCTGAAGTAATTCTAGTTAATGAGTTTCCTATGTTCAACGGTTTTGAATGGATCTATACATACTTGATATATCTATAGTTTAGTTGTTCATTTCATTGGCATAGTTGGCATTGATCAATATGTAGTTTAGCTATTCATTTCATTAGCATGGCATGATTGGCATTGATGAATACATAGTTTAGTTGTTCATTTCATTGGTATTGGTATGATTGGCATTTGAAAATTTCAATTTATGAGTTTCCTATGTTGAATGGTTTTACATGGATCTATACATACTTGATATATCTATGCTTTAGTTGTTCATTTCATTGGCATGATTCACTTTGATTAATGGTATTGCATTGATCTCTCACAACACTATACTGGAACTCATTAGTGAGCACATATTGACTATTTTGCTAAACAGATTCTAAACAAACTGTTACAACATATATTGACTGTTTTGCTAAAAAGATTTGAAACAAATAGTTACAACATATATTGACTATTTTGCTAAGTAGATAGCCAAATAGAAATATAACCATGATAAACTATGTATAGGTAAAAGCCATGATTTTCATTGATCTACCATGTATACTATATAAATATAGGACAAACATCCATACATATTTTATGAATTGGCTTCATTTAATGGTATTGCATTGATCTCTACACAGTTTATGACCTCATAAGTATGTTTAATGGTTTTGCATGGATCTATACATACTTGATATATCCATAATTTACTATTTTATTTCATTGGCATGATTCGATTTGATTAATGGTATTGCATTAATTTCTCACAACACTATATTGGAACTCATTAGTGAGCACATATTGACTATTTTTCTAAATAGATTCTAAACAAACTGTTACAACATATATTGACTATTTTTCTAAACAGATTTGAAACAAACAGTTACAACATATATTGATTGTTTTGCTAAGAAAATAGCAGATAGAAATAGAACCATGATAAACTATGTATACATCAACTATGTATAGATAAAATCCATAATTGCCATTGATCTATACATATTTGATCCATGCATAGTTTACCACTTGGCTTTATTTAATGGTATTGCATTGATCTCTCACAACACTATACTATAACTTATTACTAAGTACATTTTGACTATTTCATTGGCATTGGTATGATTGGCATATGAAGTAATTCTATTTTATGAGTTTCCTTTGGTATGATTGGCACTATGACATTTACAGGTAATTAGAGGTAATCACATGAGCACATGCTAGAACTCATTATTGAGCACATATTGACTATGTATAGATAAAAGCCATGATTGCCATTGATCTATACATAGTTGATCCATACACAGTTTATGACTTGGCTTTGTTTAATGTATTGCATTGATCTCTCACAACACTAAATTAGAACTAATTACTAGATCTATGCATAGTTTAGCTATTCATTTCATTGGCAAGATTAACATTGGTCAAAACATAGTTTAGTTTTTCATTTCATTGGCATGATTGGTATTGATCAATACATAGTTTGGTCATTCATTTTAGTGGCATTGGCATGATTTTCATTTGAAGTAATTCTAGTTTTTGACTTGGCTCTGTTTAGTGGTATTGCATTGATGTATATATGTACACAGACATGTATGTATGTATGTATGTGTGTGTGTATGTGTGTATGTATGTGCATATGTATGTACACACATGAATGTATGTATGTATGTATGTGAGTATGTATGTACACAAATGTATGTACATATGTGTACGTACTTGATCTATGCATAATTTAGTTGTCCATTTCATTGGTATGATTGGCATTAGTCAATATGTAGTTTAGTTGTTCATTTCGTTGGCATTTACAAAATTGGCATGTGAAGTAATTCCAAAAGGTTAGTTGGCTTTATTTAATGGTATTGCATTGATCTCTCATAACACTATACTGAAACTCATTACTGAGCACATTTTTACTTTTTTGCTAAGCATACTTGATGTATACATACTTGATTTATATGTAGTTTATGATCTCATAAACATTTGGTAAAGTTGTTCATTGCATTGTTAATTAGAGCTATAATTGAACCATACATATGTGAAATACATGAGGAGTGGAAAATGATGAATGCTCAATTGTAGAACTTGAGAGCATATGCTGATAGAAATGTGATCTGGTAGATGATTGTATAGTTCATGATTCTATCCTATGTTATATCTATAGTCCTAATTTTCTTGCATATTATTTTATTTCTTGTCTTTTTGTCCCTATTTGATTTCCTATGTATGTTCTTATTGACAAGATTATCAAAATTATAATGGATTTCTGGTAGATGATTGTACAATTCATGATTCTGTCCCATGTTATATGTATATTCCTAATTTGCTTAGATATTTTCTTAATTTCTTGTCTTTTTTCAGCAATTTGGTTTCCTATGTATGTGCTTCTTGACAAGATTGTCAATTGTATTGACAAAGTGTCTTTATTTTTTATTTTTTTATTGTTCTTGATTTGTTGATATTGCAAGACCACACATGTTGATAAAAAATGAGCTATCTAATGATTGTTTACTATGCATGTTTGTAAATGGTCAATATTTTTGATGCTACTCCTTGGTGTATTTGATTAAAAAATAATTAGGTTTTAATTTTTCAAGCATGTTTAGTTTGTATATATAGGATTGACCATCTAACAATACATACAGTACTGGGAAGATTGAGCAATATGAGAGGGTTGCTCGCCGAATGTGGGACATAAGGGTATAGAGCATGGGTTTCCCAGTGTTTTCATATTTAATGGTGTGTTTTCACACCACCATTTAGATCATGGATATTGTTCTTTCTCATTAGTTCATGGATATTATTTTTCCATCTTCTATCTTATGCTACATATGTAACATTGAATTATTGATGACATACCTAATTTAAACATATTTGGATCACATTCATAATTTGAACATATTTTGCTAACATTTTTATTTGAATTTTGTATTTGTTTGATCTATACATAGTTTATATATGTAGCATTGACCATCTGACAATACAGATAGTAATGGGAAGAATGAGCAGCATGAGAGGGTTGCTCACCAAATGTGGGGCATAATGTTATAAAGTGTGGATTTCCTAGTGTTCTCATATTTTACAGCTAAATCACAAGGATTGAGTTCAAGTTCGACAATTATGAAGTTTAGATGAAGTTCAACAAGGCAAAAAGATTGAAATAAATTCGACGATAAATTCGTCTTATATAATTTTTCAAATATATATAAATATATATGATCACAATTACCAACTATGGGACAATTTATAACTCTATACAAATGATTGCAAGTATGATAATTTTTTACTTTTCTTTGCTAATAAATAGAATTAAAATAAAAAATAATAATCATTTTATTTATTCTTTACTAACAAAATAAAACTGTGAATATTCAAGAATTTAAAACAATAATAATGTTGTCTAATTATAAATAAATTAGCAATCATAAATATTAAATTAAATATTAATACTTTACTCATTATAATACTTGTGTTTCACTAATAAAATAAGATTAAAAAAATTTACTTCAAATTCCAATTCCAATTTGAAAATGAACAACCAAATGCAAGAAAAAGATATTCCCATTCATATTCCGTTCCAATTCCAATTTCTAAATTGGCAACCAAACATAGAATATGGATTTGTATATTCATCTTCCGTGTCAACCAAATGGTCCAACTATCTTCCTAAAATGAATAACTAGGTTTTCGAAAACCTAGTTATGAGATAACCTAGTTATGAGACAAATTCATCTTTCCCAACCAAACGGGGCCTAAGTGGCTACCCAATTTTTTTAAAAGTATACCCAAGGGTCTTTCATTTCATGTGGAATACTCTTTTGTATGTTTCTTATGCAAGTGGCCAACAAAAGAAAAAGGAGATTCTTTATTATACTTAGGTTCAGATTTTATAAAAAGCCTTGTGCACCACACAAAGTAAGTGGAGAAGACCAAAAGTTTGTATTCCTTGCATGAAATGAAATTGAACATGTCTTCCAATTATCTTCTAGGATGATTGATCATGACTCTAATGTAGTCTTAATCTATGTTGCTGCTATGCAGTTTCAGTTCAAGCTGGTCATCAATAGAGATCTATAAGGATGCCAATCCTAGTGTCATGCCAAAAAATATATGGGCAAAACACACACAATGTTTTTTTAAAAACAAGAACTATGATTAAATAAGATAACATGGTCGTAAAAGATTTTAGATGATTAACTATAATGGAACTAATTGTTTGAGTAGTTTAAAATTCAGATTACTATAGGTACCTTGAAGGTAGATACAAGTTCTCATCGACATAAAAAGGTTACAACTTAGTTTGATCATTTCATAAAATAGAAAATTTGGGCGAACTGAAAGTTTCTTAGTAAATAAATAAATTAAATAAAATGACTAATTCCATTTAACTAAAGTCCTAATCCATCGATTTGCTTTAATAATTCCTTAAAATATTACCTCCTAATGATGACAATAGATTAACACACCAACTTATTCAATACGTCAAAATGACCTACTAACTAAAATGACATCTATCCCTTAATTACATAACTTGTTTAACTTCAATTTAATAATGACCAAAATACCACTAACCTTATAATAAACTATTTAAATAGTCCATTCTATTAATTTAATTAATTGATCAACATTACAATTTAAATCATTTAACATTAAGAGAATTTGAAACTCTAGAAGATCAATTAAATTTAACTATTCAACGCATGCTAACTATGTTTTAAAACTCTATTCCAAAATCTAATTCGCCTAAGATATACACATACTATAGAGGTAAACTCTATCATCAATCATACTATCTACATTTAAATTTAAAATCTTCTCTAACATACTTATAACAATCTAATTTATTAATTTATCATTTACAATTAAAATTGAAGACTAGACTTATTTCAATTCAATCATTAAGTAAATCTAAAACTTTATTCTAAACTATTATAAAATTTAAGTTCAACATTAAAATGCCAATATTAAGACAAATCTAATTAACTCCCAATTATAAAACAAATTAATAACATAAAATCAAATTCATCTATAGCAAAAAGTAACTAAAATAAAACTAACTAATTTAATACTATCCCAAAATAACACTAACCACTTTCTAAACTATTTACTAACATCTATACTAACATAAAAAACACTATACTAATTTCTAATAAGATAAAATAACTACTGATCTCAATATTAAACTAATGTAATCATGATTTAAAATATCAATAACTTCTAACTAAAACCAACATGTCCTATACTAACCTAGTCTACCCATCTATACCCACATACTCTAAACTACCCTATACTACTCCCTAGCCAAGTGGCCTAGCCACCACTTGGCTTTCCATACCTACTCTCCATGCTGCCCCATGGCCCCTACATGCTGACCAAGGTTTTTCAGCACAATCTTGTCCCCTCTTCTCTGACGTGCAGTGAATCTCTATGTTGAGTGTGCTAGGCATGGGATAGTTTGGGGAATGAGTGGTGTGTTTTTAATTTTTTAAATAATTTCTTTTAACCATGGATACACCTTCCTCACTTGGTGCCCACCTAAAATGCTAACCTCCCACCCCAACTTCACATCACACCTGCACTGCACCGGCCTGGAGGGAAAAGTTAATAGTTTATATGCTTGGTGGAGTGAAGGTTCAGGCCCCCAAAATGACTATGAAAGTCCACCTCGCGTGATCTAAGATTTGGGTTTGAGACATTTTCCATGACTTCTTTCTAAGTAATTTATTGCAAAAATTTTTATTGGTGGAGTCCATGGACAGGATACTAAGGAATGAATATATATATGTTTTAGTATTAAAGAACTTACTAACACCAAAGCTATTTATTATTATATTTAAAAGATTGCTAAATAGATTTTAACAAAAGAATCAATATGGAATATGTTCTGTTACTTGCTAAATTAAAATTTTGTCTCTCATACAAATTCCAAAGAGCAAAATGCTCCTATAGGTGCTCTTTTTTTTTTGTTTCCCCTCTTTTTTTAAGTGTAATTTTCTTTCTTCCTTTTCTCTCTTTTTTTGTTAAATTTCCAAAAGTGTTTAGTTTCAATAAGGGGGGTATGCAAATATATATCTATATTTTGTGTCATCATCCTTTTCTTTTGAATACAATGAGGGATATAAATTTTTGTGTCTAATTGGTTTTTCCATTTACATAATTTATCAAGGAAGGTGGTAATTTGTTTTTCCTCAATTTAGGATTATTTACTTTCTCCTAATGCATATAACATTGAATTGAAAATCTCAACGTAAAAAAATTCCTTTTTCCTTACATAATTGAAAATTTGAGAGTTCATAATTCGAAGGCATTATCCATTGATCTATTTTCTCACATACATATACATAATTTGAAAATCACATAAGAGAGATGCAAGGAGGTTTTCACAATCTTTTTCTTTCTCTATTATTCAACCTAGTTCAAGGCTCCATTGGAAAAGAACCAGTAAGAAAACTCAATGTCTTTGCCAAGTACATCAAGATTTAAAATAAAATTTTACGTAATGTTACAATTCAATTGAATTCTCTTCTAGGTCTTTCACAAGAGATCTTTACCAAAGTCTTCAATGCATCATGGGAACCATGGGAAAGACAAGAACCAACATGGAGGTGAAACAACATAATAAGATGCACAATTCAAGCGTGCATTTCCAACCTAGTTTTGCACAATAGGTTCAACATTGAACCAAAATAGGGGGGGAGGTGGATTTTTTCAATAGGAGATGTTAATCACTATACCATAACATAGCCCTTTTGAGGCTAAGAATTCAAGAACTTTCGTTCTTCTACAAATGCCCTTTCGAGGCCAATATAAAAAGGGTATTCATTCCTTCCCTTCTTCAATAATTCAAATTTTCATACAAGGTATGGGATGAAAAGTAGGGGCCCATACACCCTACCCTCTTTCCCTCCTCTCACCATGAGAGGAGACTCTACACTATTGAGGTCCAACTAAGGCCCTTCCCCCATACATGGTCACTTCTTCCCTATCCAAGGGTGAGTGATGCCAAAACAATCCCCATGAAATCCCCTCAAAAATAAAACATCAAGGCAAGCTTAAGAATAACATCAAGAACAAGTTAAGATCCCTCCAAATCAACCCCAACACACAAGCAAGCAATACAAAGAATAACACAATACCTTATGCCTGATTCAAGCATGAACAACATGAAGAAACAATTCAAAGAGTGAATAACTCCTACATTCACAAAAGTTATGGGAAAATGGTAGGTTGAGAAGAGCTTTTCCTTTTCCTTCCTTAAATCTTCAAAATTTTTCCAAAACTAGAGATTGGGTAACAAAACCAAAACTACTCCAAATTGCCTCTAAGTATGTTCCTTAACTCAAATAGACTTCAAGTAACCTCAAGATGGAGTTTTGAGCCACCAACTCAAGTAGGAGACAATCAATTTTCACAATCAACCAAAAATAGGTTTTGAGTGACCCTAAAAGTCAACCAAAGAGACTAAGGGGTTGGAAAGTGCTCCCCACCCACATCCTCACCCCTAGGGTACTTAAATTTAATGTTTTTGATTTGGAAAATAGGTTTCACAGGGATCCAAAAACCCAAAGTTTTACAGCAATAAACAACTTAAAACCATAAAAGTTAGAAAAAGCAAAAACAGCCACAAAAGGCCAAAAAAAAAGAGGCTCAAAACTAGGGAAGTAAAGGCTAGGAACAAAGCTTGGTGGGCAGACTAGTGCCCCTTCTTCTCCATTTCCTACAGGATTTTTGTAGCATCGCTTTCCTTCTGGATGGCTTCCTCCTCCTGGGTCACGAGGGGGAAATGCTTCTGGTCCCCCTGGCTTTCCTAAATTCCAACCTATTTTTGAGGATCCTCTCGATTGGTTCCATTATCTATACTCTACTCCATATTCCCCACAAGACCAGCATTGGTCAGATAGTCCCCCAGATTGACAATATTTTCATTCAAGGTATGGAGGGTGTCCACAATTTGTTTAGTCACAACCTGGTGAACGAAATCTAGCCTTTGGACCTTCTGCTTGAGCCGGGTGATTCTGTCCTCCTGATTGTCACTGGGGTCTTTGCTTCTGTCTTTTTCCTAGCTGCCCACCTGGTCTTTACTGCCTCTAGCCTCATGATCCTTGGCTTCCCTCCTATTGTTGGTCTGGTTGGACCTGTCCTTCAGAGTCTCAATTTCCTGAAAAAGCCACTTTATGGAGCAAAAATTGTCAATCAGGTTGTTCTTTGCATTGTTGAGGAAGTTGAAACCCATTTCACAGGCATTGTCAGAGAGAACCCGAAGAGTCAGGTCAAGGAGCTCGTCATAGTGGGTGTTACAGTCGAGATCCCCTAGCACCTAGATTTTAGCAGGTTCTCTAACAATGCCAAAACTAACACTATCCATATTGAAATTTCCCTAGGCTCTTCTCTTATTTTTCTTGATGTCCTCCCCTCCCTTTTCAACCATAATTTCTATCATCTCTTCTAGGGGTGTAATGGGGATCTCCAGGGGGAGGTGGGCACAGTGGGGCTAGGGGGCAAATTAGCGTTATCGCTGAGATGATCATGGGTAGGGGTTTGGTCCAATTTTCTTTTCTTGGGGTTATCCTGGGTTACCAAGGGGGTCACCTCCATCTTGTCATTTTATTTTTCCTTGTCTTCTTCCAACTCACTTTCCTTCCCTGTCACCAAATCTGCATCCTCCGACTCTGTATCTGACTCCTCACTAGACTCCTTAGGATGAGGGGTAGATAGGTTAGGAGGAGGGAATCTGGGGCTCTTCCTACTAGGGAAGAATGGAGAGGGTTTGGCTTTTGGGGTTTTAGACTTGACAGATTTCACAACGTGCACTTCCCCTGATTCAGAGCTAGCAGTGTCCTCCAAGGAGCCACCCGAAGCCTCAATGGGCTTGACTCTTGTTTGGGTTTTCAGAAACTCAAAAATTAGGAGTAGGAGACCTTCATGAAGGGCAGGGTTCTTGACAGGACATTTTTTGTAACTCTCTATATTCTTAGTCATAGAAGTAAAAATATAGAAAGGAAAGGAGATTTTCACTTTATGTCTAAAATGATTAAGCAGAACAAAATGATGGGTTCTGACTCTATCAAACTTGGGCTCTAGAGTGACATACTCTATGATGATCCTCAGATCAAGCCCCTAGAACTTCTTAATGGACTCTATGTCGTAGAAGGTGTCAATCTTTACCAATTTTCTTTTCTCCTTGTCATTCTTCATGAAAGCATTGACAGCATTGGCGGACATCTTCTTATCCTTGAAGAAGATGATGCCTTCCTTGGAGAAGCCTATCACCTCTGCAATGAGACCCTTAGTGATTTGGTGTGAGACACCATCAATTATGACCTTTCTATTGTGCTAGGTTTCAACCATTATCTTGGTAACCCCCGCATCGAAGCCATGGAGCCTCTCCATGAAGCTAGTTATGCCGCCCTTCTGGAGTATTTTCCAAACCTTCTCTTTTTCTTTCCAGCTCTCCATTTCTCCCCATGGCTCTCTTCTAATCCTTTCTCCCACCATAGCAATTTTATGCCACTCTAACCCTAAACCCTAAACAGAATTGCAGAGCTCAAAGATGGAGAAATTGCTAAGGACGAAAGCTTTAATGCGCTTGTTTTTGGGTTTAGCTCTGGCTTTATTTTGCTCATGTAATCCGTACACGTTATTATGAAATGGTGAGGGTTCCGCATAAATCCTATTGATTCCCTTTTTAAAACATGATTTAGCATGTGTCATCATCATAAAAAGATTTTAAGTTGGTACCTTGAATTTTCTCCTTTCGGATGAGCTCGGTAGCCACCGCTAGAAAATGATTATTTTTTCCCCACGTCATCACCGAATTGAATGTGACCGCTGCGTTGGCGAACCAGTCAGCAACCACGTTAGCTTCATGGTAGACATGGATGACGTGGTAATTTTTAAATTTTCTCAAGTCCATTTTTAGATCCTCAATTATGCTTTCAATGGTCCATGATGGTTTGGTTACTCCTAAAATATAATTAATTATATTTAGGGAGTCACCTTCAAGCCACAGTTGTTCGATCCCTAAGTCCAGGGCTAGCTTAACAGTGAGTCTGGCCGCACTGGCTTTAGCCAGATGGTTGGTTTGGTGACCAATAGGGGAGGAGATAGCCGCAATACCCCCTCCCAAGCTTTTTACTTATGATTCCACCACATCCAGCGGGACCCGAGTTCCCCTTAGCCGCTCCATCGAAATTGGCTTTATGCTAATTTTCAGGGGGGGAAGGACCAAGAAGCCAGCTGTCTTCTTTTGATCCTGTCTTCTTTCCTGGTCTTAATTTTCCCTCCATCCTTTATGTTTCCATCTCTAGTTGTGGCATAGTTCTCTTTCATGAGGCTATCAATTTTCTCTGCTATAATACCCTCAGGAGTTTCTCTGTCTCTGAATATCCTATTGTTGTGCTCCTTCCATATTCCCCAGAAAAAGTGTGGGATAATCTAGGAACTCAAAATTTGGGATTCCAGTCCTTTGTGGATACTTCTCCACTGAATGAAGAAATTTTGGATGCTGGCAGGCGGGCACTAGTAGGATTTCATATTGGAAGTCAGAAGACTCCACACTCTAAAGGAAAAGGGATAGTGAATGAAAATGTGGTTAACCGTTTCTAGGTCAATTTTACAGAGGCAACATCTGTTGGGAATAATTTGGCCTCTTTTGGCTAAATTATCCAGGGTAAGGATCTTATCTTGCAAGAGGAGCCAAAAGAAAATGTTGATTTTGGGCGTTAATCCAGGGATCCAAGCCTTGGCCCAAATAGGTTTCTCCCTTGTTCCCACAAGGGAAAGATAGCCTGAGGCTACAGTATAATGGCCTCCAGAAGAGTCTCCCCAGACTTAGGCATCACCTATCTAGTTGATGTTAATAATGTTCAAAGAGGCCATCAAAGGCTCAAGATCCTGCAAAAGTTATGCCAGATTGTGCCAATCATTCCCATTTCTGTAGTTCCTAACCAACATACCATATCTGCCTATTGCCTGATCAACCCACCTGCCAAAAGAAGGATGGTTATTGAGAGGTTCCTGAAAAAGCCAGCTGTCCTACCGAAAAAGGATATTGTCTCCCATTCCAGCTTTCCATTTGGCCCTAGATTTGGCAAGGGGAAGGGCCTTCAAAATACCTTTCCAAATGTAAGAACCCAATGGCAACTCGGCCCCCTAGAAAATGGAGGAGAGAGAATTGCCTCCCAGGTACTTCTCAGTCAAGATGTCCCTCCAAACCCCTGTGTACTTAAATTTAATGTTTTTAGGCCTTAAAAACTTAATAGAACCCAAACAAAAGATAGGAGAATTTTAAGACCAATTAACAACCTTCAAAGAAAGACAATGCAAAGATAGGACAAATTAACAAGGGGTTTAGTTCCATCTTTGCATGAGGTTTCCCAGCTAAATTTCTTGCACACTCATTGCACACATCAGTAGTTTCAAGAAACATGTGTATATATATGTAAGAATACATATCAAGAAATTCATGTAAATTAAAACATCCATTTTTCTACAAATCAATTGTTTACCTCATTCTATTCATTAAAATTGAAAAAAAATCAAAGTGTTAGTTTGCATTCATTTACTTCATCATTAAACATGTTCATAAAGCATTAAATGACGAAATCAAATAGCTGAAGTAAAGCATTACACATCATAAAATAACATAATAATGTTTAGTGCATCAAATAATGTTCTGAAATATCGAGTCATGAGTATCAAAATAATAATGTATCATCGATGCTAGGATGGGTCGGGGCAAGGCCTCACATCCTCCCCCACTAAGCATGAACTTCCTCCTGGAGTTCATCAAAAAGATATGGGTACTGAGATCACATTCATGCCGCATCCTCCCATGAAGCTATAACCTTATCATAGCAATCCCACTGGACTCTAACCTGGTCCAGCTCTTGACCTTGAAGTGCTAGGGTCCGTCGGGCAATAATACAGATAGGCTCTAGTGCTAACTGGCCATCAGAATCCACTTGCAAAGAATCCCAATCTATAATACGAGACTCATCATAAATGTATCCTCTAAGTACTAAAATGTGAAACACATCATGGATGCGTGATAGGCTAGGTGGCAAGGCTAAATGATAGGCAACTCGTCCTATCCTCTCTAGGATCTCAAACAGTCCAACAAACTGGAGTGCCAACTTAGAGCTCTTTTCAAATTGAATTAGATTCTTGTGTGGCCACACCCTCAAGAAAACTCTATCACCAACCTAATACTCTCAATCTGTCCTCTTTGCATCAGAATATTTCTTTTGTTGATCTTTTGCTTCTCTCAAGCGTTGCCTAATCAAGGTCACCTGCTGCTCCATCTCCTTAACTAACTGAGGACCAATAGATACTTGATCCTTGATCTTGTCCCAACTCAAGGGTGCCCTAAAAGGTCTTCCATACAAGGCCTCATAAGGTGGCATACCTATGGGGGAATGGTGCCCATTGTTATAGGCAAACTCGACAAGATGTATGTATTCCTCCCACTTGACCTGATGCTCCATCACGTACATACATAACATATCCTCCAAAACTTGATTCACTCACTCAATCTGACCATTGGTCTGAGGATAGTATGCTAAAATTGAGCCAAGTGTCCAATGCTGCCTGCAACTCTCTCCAAAAAGATGAAGTGAACAAGGAGTCCCTATCAGAGATGATCTTATGGGGAATGCCATGAAGTCTAACAATGTCTCACAAAAACACCTGAGCTATGTTCTATGCTATGTATGTAGTACACATGGGAGAGAAATGGGAAACCTTGGTCAACGTGTCAATAGTCACCAATATGACATCGTGGCGATGAGATGACAAGGGAAGACCAACAATAAAGTCCATAGATATAACATCCCACTTCTACTCTACAATCTCATGAGGTTGAAGGATCCCATCAGGATGATGATGGTCTGCCTTCACCCTCTGACACTCAAGGCATCTCGCAACTATGTTAGCAATTTGTACTCTCATGCCTAGCCAATGATATAACTATCTCAAATCTACATGTAGCTTCTTAACATCGGGGTGCGCCACATAAGGTGCTCTATGAGCCTCAAGTATAATGAGCTCATGCAAACCCCCAATGGAAGGTACCTACATACATCCTCTATGATGCAAGAGCCCATCGGAATCCAAAGAATACTCTGAATACTTCCCTCCCAAGGGTCTCTAAGAATGCACCACCTGACTAACCTTTGTGTAAAGCTCATCCATTGGCAGGTGCTGAAGAATTTGCTCTCTCAAATCGATGCTAGAATTCATAGATGAAAGCTCATGGTGCCTTCTACTTAAGGCATCTGCAACTACATTCTCTTTTCTCTTGATGTAATGAACATCAAATTCATACTCACAAAAGAACTCCATCCACCTTCTCTGCCTCACACTAAGGTTTGGCTGCGTGAATATGTACTGCAAGCTCTAGTGGTTGGAATGGAGATCAAATCTATGAACTAGTAGGAAGTGTCACCACCTCACTAAAGCATGAACCACTACTACAAGCTCTAGGTCATGAGTAGGGTAATTGAGTTCATGAGTCTTCAACTTTCTAGACTCAAAGGAAATAGGTCAGCCATCCTGCATAAGAACTGTCCCTATACCATCCAAAGATGCATCAGTGCACACTGCAAAATTTGTAGATGGATCTAGTACTACAAGAATGGGTGCACTCGTGAGGGCTCTCTAGAGCTCTTGAAAAGCTCTATCACACTTCTCTGTCCACTCATACTTCTTTCCCTTCCTCTAAAGAGATGTGATGGGGTGTGCCAATCTAGAGAATCCTGCAATGAAGCATTGATAAATTACCTGCTAGTTCCATAAAGCTCCTCACCTCAATGACACTAGTGGGTTCAGGCCAATCCATGATGGCCCTAACCTTCGATGGGTCTACTAAGAGACCACCGCCTGATATGACATGATCCAAATAATGTATCTCAGGTCTAAAGAATGCACACTTGGACAAGCTACCAAACAAATGATTCTCCCTCAACTTCTGCAATACCTGTCTCAAGTTCTCTTCGTGCTCCTTTTTGTCATGAGAATATATTAGGATGTCATCTAGGAAAATAACCAAAAACTTATCCAAAAAGGTACAAAATACTCCATTCATGAGTCTCATGAATATAGCTAGAGCATTCATGAGGCCAAATGGTACCACGGTGAACTTGTAGTGACCATACCTAGTACAAAATGCAGTCTTAGGGATATCATTATCCATAATCCTTAACTGATGATAACTTGACTTGAGATCAATCTTTGAAAACACTCAGGCACCCTACACCTAATCGAAGAGGTCATCAATCCTAGGGAGAGGGTATCGGTTCTTGATGGTTACTTTGTTCAATTGCTGATAATCAATACACAACATAAGTGATCCATACTTCTTCTTTATGAAGATCACTAGTGCACCCCAAGGTGACAATAGGTTGAATATGCCCCTTCTCTAAGAGTTCCTCCAACTGAATCTTTAGTTCACTAAGCTCATGAGTAGTCATCCTGTAAGGTGCTCTCAACATTGGCTCCACTCCTAGCACAAGATCAATATGAAAATCCACTGCTCTAGGTGGAGGCCTACTAGGGAGCTTTGAAGGAAAAAATCTTGCAAACTCCTAAAATATTGGAAAGTCATCAAGGGATGGCTCCCCCTCTAAATCTTCCTCCCTATCGTTGATGGTACATCCCTTTTGCATACGCCGTCTAAGCTATATAACAAAAATCATACGAAGGGATATGGGTCTCTTAACCTCAAGGATCACTCTAGAGATACCATCCACATCCACACATTCCACCCTATTTTGTCGATAATCCATCTTGGCATTATGGGCATAAAGCCAATCGATGCCAAGAACAACATTATAAGAACCTAGAGGCATAATGTGTAGATCAGACATCATGGACATGTCTCCAATCTAAATTGAGCAACTATGCACCATGAAACTAACTGACACTCTGGCTCCTAAGGCTAACTCTACCTCGCAACTGACATCCTGTCTAACTCCCACTAGCCCACAACACTCCACAACAAAGGGAGATATAAATGAGTCAGTAGCTCTGGAATCAATTAAAATAGTAACCATGCTACCCTATATACTACTTGCAGCCTCAATGACTATAGCCTAGTGCTCAACCTGACAATTATCAACCACCGCAAAAGCTCTATGAGACCTACCCACATCACCAACTGTTAGCTTTGAAAATGCCCCTCTCTGACCACCAGATGACTATCCCTGAGGACACTCTCTAGCTATATGACCCATACCACCACAAGTGTAGCATGGTCCTTGTGTGTAAGATCATGCACCCTATGATCCAAACTGCTGTGGGCCTCCTAACCTGCTAGATCCACTAAAACCACCCCTAGAAGACTGCTGAGTGTTTGCTGACCATGACTGTGGGGTCTGTACTTTTTGATCCTACCTCAGACCCTATGAATGCCATTTCTTGGGCTTGGAGCCCTAATAACCCTATGAGGGTTTCTACTGCTGCTACTGAGGTTTTTGCTGCTAAGACTGTTGGCCCTTAGAGGACCTTGCTGTGAAGTTCTAATTCCCTTTCCAAGGGGGTTTCTGCTAGTTAGAGTTTCAGTTCTGAGACTGATCCTGTGACTCCTGTCTACCTCGAGTATCCTTGGCAACCAGTGCAAGCTCAACTACCCACCTAAAAGTAGTAGGAAAGGCCATACAAACTGGACCCTGAAGGGAGAAATTTAGGCCCATGATGAATCGATGCACTCACTGTTTCTCATCCTTTATGTACTTGACATATGGAAGGAGCTCGAGAAACCTGCTCTCATACTGAGCTACGGCGAGACCCCTCTAATGTAGAGAGTGAAACTCCTCAATCTGCTTCTGTTTGAAGTGCTTAGATATGTACCTCTCCCTGAATGTATCTAAGAATGACTCCCATGTGAGGGTATCCATGCTCACTCCTCCTATAGTCTCCTCTTGATGCCACCAATTGGAGGCATCTCCCCTTAATTGATGAATTGCAAGACATTCCTTCAGGTTACTCCCATAAGGATGTAATCCAAAGCATCACTGAAGACTCTGTAACCAGGGCTCTGCTACTATCCCCTCTATGGAACTAGTAAAGAGTGGTGGTCCGAGTAGTATCAACTCTCTGATATAATCTCCTATATGTCTAGGAGGTATGTCGAGTGGTGGTCCTCTCTAATGTATCGAATCACCCTTGTGCTCACCCTATCCCTTAACCCGCCTTGGTGGAGGACTCGTACTCCTCTCTCTATCTCCAGCTCCGCCTCCTTTAGGAACCTATGCTTCCCTTTTAGGAATCTTCTGCCCTAGCTATACTATAGGTGTTACCCTCTTCTGGACTATGCCAATGAATGCCTAGAGGAAATCCAAAATATCCTAATTCAGATTCGGTGGTGGAGGTGGTGGTAGTGGTCTATCCTCTTGTCCTGCTCTACCACCTCTCACCCTACGACCTCTGCCTCGTCGGTTGCTCTAAGTAACAGGAGGAATCCTTCAGAATTAAAGCTTTAGTTAAGTTCAGAAGCATAATGGTTTTAGGTTCCTAGTGTTGAAACATAGGCTCTGATACCAAAATGTCATCCCCAAAAATATATGGGATAAACACACACATTTTTTTTTTTTAAACAAGAACTATGATTAAATAAGATAACATGGTCGTAAAATATTTTAGATGATTAATTATAATGGAACTAATTGTTTGAGAAGTTCAAAATTTAGATAACTATAGGTACCTTGAAGGTAGATACAGGTTCTCATCGACATAAAAAGGTTACAACTCAGTTTGATCATTTCATAAAATAGAAAATTTGATCATTTCATAAAATAGAAAATTTGGGTGAACTGAAAGTTTCTTAGTAAGTGAATTAATTAAATAAAATGACTAATTCCATTTAACTAAAGTCCTAATCCATATATTTTCTTTAATAATTCCTTAAAATATTACCTCCTAATGATGACAATAGATTAACCAACAACTTATTCAATACGTCAAAATGACCTACTAACTAAAATGACATCTATCCCTTAATTACATAACTGAAAATTTCATCATTTCATAAAATAGAAAATTTGGGTGAACTGAAAGTTTCTTAGTAAGTGAATTAATTAAATAAAATGACTAATTCCATTTAACTAAAGTCCTAATCCATATATTTTCTTTAATAATTCCTTAAAATATTACCTCCTAATGATGACAATAGATTAACCAACAACTTATTCAATATGTTAAAATGACCTACTAACTAAAATGACATCTATCCCTTAATTACATAACTTGTTTAGCATCGATTTAATAATGATCAAAATACCACTAACCTTATAATGAACTAATTAACTAGTCCATTCTATTAACTTAATAACTTGATCAACATTACAATTTAAATCATTTAACATTAAGAGAATTTGAAACTCTAGAAGATCAATTAAATTTAACTATTCAACACATGCTAACTACGTTTTAAAACTCTAATCAAAAATCTAATTCACCTAAGATATACACATACTATAGAGGTAAACTCTATCGTCAATCATACTATCTACATTTAAATTTAAAATCTTCTCTAACATACTTATAACAATCTAATTTATTAATTTATCATTTACAATTAAAATTGAAGATTAGACTTATTTCAATTCAATCGTTAAGTAAATCTAAAACTTTATTCTAAACTATTATAAAATTTAAGTTGAACATTAAAATGTCAATATTAAGACAAATCTAATTAACTCACAATTATAAAAACTAATTAATAACATAAAGTCAAATTCATCTATAGCAAAAAGTAACGAAAATAAAACTAACTAATTTAATACTATCTCAAAATAACACTAACCACTTTCTAAAACTATTTACGAACATCTATACTAACATCTATACTAACATAAGAAACACTATACTAATTTCTAATAACACAAAATAACTACTGATATCAATATTAAAGTAATATAATCATGATTTAATATATCAATAACTTCTAACTAAAACCAACATATCCTATACTAACCTAGTCTACCCATCTATCCCCACATACTCTAAACTACCCTATACTACTCATTAGCCAAGTGGCCTAGCCACCACTTGGCTTTCCCTATCTACTCTCCACGCTGCCCCATGGCCCCTGCACACTAACCAAGGTCTGTCAGTGTAGACATATCCCCTCTTCTCTGACATGCAGTGAATCTCTATGTTGAGTGCACTAGGCATGGGATAGTTTGGGGAATGAGTGGTGTTTTTTTTTAAAAAGAATTTCTTTTAACCATGGATACACCTTCCTCACTTGGCAGCCACCTAAAATACTGACCTCACACCCCAACTTCACATCACACTTTCTCTGCACTAGCCTGGAGGGAGAAGTTTATAATTTATATGCTTGGTGGAGTGAAGGCTCAGCCCCCAAATGACTATGACAGTCTGCCTCGCATGATCCAAGATTTGGGTTTGAGACATTTGCCATGACTTCTTTCTAGGTAATTTATTGCAAAAAGTTTTATTGGTGGAGTCCATGGACAGGATACTGAGGAATGAATATATATATGTTTTAGTATTAAAGAACTTGCTAACACCAAAGCTATTTATTATTATATTAAAAATATTGCTAAATAGATTTAAAAAAAAAATCAATATGGAATATACTCTGTTACTTGCTGAATTAAAATTTTGTCTCTCATACAAATTCTAGAGAGCAAAATGCTCTTGTAGGTGCTCTTTTTTTGTTTCCCCTCTTTTTCTAAGTGTAATTTTCTTTCTTCCTTTTCTCCTTTTTAAAAAAAAATTCCCAAAAGTGTTTAGTTTCAACAAGGGGCGGGGGGTGCATGCAAATATATATCTATATTGTGTGTCATCATCCTTTTCTTTTGAATACAATGAGGGATATAAACATTTTTGTGTCTAATTGGTTTTTCCATTTCCATAATTTATCAAGGAAGGTGGTAATTTTTTTTTCCTAAATTTAGGATTATTTACTTTCTCCTAATGCATATAACATTGAATTGAAAACCTCAACGTAACACAATTCCTTTTTCCTTACATAATTGAAAATTTGAGAGTTCATAATTCGAAGGCATTATCCATTGATCTATTTTCTCACATACACATACATAATTTGAAAATCACATAGAGTGATGCAAGGAGGTTTTCACAATCTTTTTCTTTCTCTATTATTCAACCTGGTTCAAGGCTCCATTAGGAAAGAAGCAGTAAGAAAACTTGATGTCTTTGCCAAGTACATCAAGATTTAAAATAAAATATTACATAATGTTACAATTGAATTGAATTCTCTTCTAGGGCTTTCACAAGAGATCTTTACCAAAGTCTTCAATGCATCATGGGAACCATGGGAAAGACAAAAACCAACATGGAAGTAAAACAACATAATAAGATGAACAATTCAAGCATGCATTTCCAACCCAATTTTGTACAATACATTCAACATTGAACCAAAATAAGGGGGAGGTGGATTTTCTCAATAGGAGATGTCAATCACCATACCATAACATAGCCCTTTCGGGGCTAAGAATTCAAGAACTTTCGTTCTTCTACAAATGCCCTTTTGGGGCCAATATAACAAGGGTGTTCATTCCTCCTCTTCTTCAATCATTCAAATTTTCATATAAGGTATGGGATGACAAGTAGAGGCCCATACACCCTACCCTCTTTCCCTCCTCTCATCATGAGAGGAGACTCTACACTATTGAGGTCCAACTAAGGCCCTTCCCCCATACATGGCCACTTCTTCCCTATCTAAGGGTGAGTGATGCCAAAACAATCCCCATAAAATTCCCTCAAACACAAAACATCAAGGCAAGCTTAAGAATAACGTCAAAAACAAGTTAAGATCCCTCCAAATCAACCCCAACACAAAAGCAAGCAATACAAAGAACAACACAATACCTTATGCATGATTCAAGCATGAAGAACATGAAGAAACAACTCAAAGAGTGAAGAAATCCTACCTTCAAAAAAGTTATGGAAAAATGGTAGGTTAAAAAGAGATTTTCCTTTTCCTTCCTTCAATCTTCAAACTTTCTCCAAAACTAGAGATTGGGTAACAAAACCAAAACTACTCCAAATTGCCTCTAAGTATGTTCCTTAACTCAACTAAACTTCAAATAACCTCAAGATGGAGTTTTGAGTCACCAACTCAAGTAGGAGACAATCAATTTTCACAATCAACCAAAAATAGGGTTTTTGAGTGACCCTAAAAGTCAACCAAAGAGACTAAGGGGTTGGAAAGTGCTCCCCACCCACATCCTTACCCCTAGGGTACTTAAATTTATTTTTTTTAGGCCTTAAAGACTTAATAGAACCCAAAAAAAAGCTAGGATAATTTTAAGACCAATTAACAAACTTCAAAGAAAGACAATGCAAAGATAACACAAATTAACAAGGGGTTTAGTTCCATCTTTGCATGGGGTTTCTTGGATAAATTTCCTGCACACTCATTGCACACATCAGTAGTTTCAAGAAACACATGTATATATATGTAAGAATATGTATCAAGAAATTCATGTAAATTAA
Organism: Cupressus sempervirens; assembly: GCA_028749045.1. Classification (NCBI taxonomy): domain Eukaryota; kingdom Viridiplantae; phylum Streptophyta; class Pinopsida; order Cupressales; family Cupressaceae; genus Cupressus; species Cupressus sempervirens. The sequence continues at coordinate 294,898,637 of CM053793.1, read as the reverse complement.
AACATCCAATTGCCTAAACAATTTTTAGTTTGTATATATTCTCTTGTTGTTATAATGAATTTGCGGGTGTGTCCATTTTATTTTTACATTCTTTGGGCCTGTTACAGTGGAATTGGAGCCAAGTTGTTGGAGAAAAGAAATTTAGTTTGAATTGTGATTCCAATGCATTCTTTAATTTCAATCATTGGAATAGTTCTTTTTGGAAAAGAGAATTACCATGAATGGTTTCAAAAAGTTAAAATTACTCTTATTTTTAATGATTTTTGGGATGATATTTGTGAAAGAAAAGAAGAAAATGAAGAGTTGGAGCAACCTACAAATGGAAAAGGAACTCGTCATTTGGAAGAGTAAAGACAAAAAGGTTTATGATCTCATTGCTACCTCAATTACTAAAGAGGTAAGTACACATATAATCTCTTGTAAGAGTGCATTTGCAACATTAAAGAAACTCAAAGATCTGCTTGATTCTCATTCAATTATTAGGCCCCATTTAATTGGGGAAGATGGATTTCTCTCATAAGAAGGTTTTTGAAAACCCAGTTATGCATTTTAGGAAGATAGTTGGACCGTTTGGTTGACACGGAAGATGAATATACAAATCCATATTCTGCGTTTGGTTGCCAATTCAAAAATTGGAATTGGAATGGAATATGACTGGGACTATCTTTTTCTTGCATTTGGTTGTTGATTTTTGAATTGGAATTGGAATTTGATGTAATTTTTTAAAATCTTATTTTATTAGTGAAACACAAGGATTATAATGAGTAAAATATTAATCTTTATGATTTAATTTATTTATAATTAGACTACATTATTATTATTTTTAATTCTTAAATATTCATAGTTTTATTTTGTTAGTCAAGAATAAATAAAATGATGATTATTTTTTATTTTAATTCTATTTATTAGCAAAGAAAAGTAAAAAAAATCATACTTGCAATCATTTGCACAAAGTTATTTTTTGTCTGATAGGTGGAAATTGTGATCATATATATTATATATTTTTGAAAAATTATATAAGACAAATTTATGGTCGAATTGAATTTATTGTCAAGTTCATTCGAACTCGAACTTGAACTCGAACCTTTTGACTTAGCCACTAAATATGTGTGTGTTTGTGTCCTCCCTCTATCCCTCTCTCAACCTAGCCGACTCTTCTCTCCCCCCTCTATGCATATATCTCTCGAGGAGATCTTTCTACAGATGCAGGAACACACAAGCTCCTCTCTCTCTCTCTCTCTCTCTCTCTCTCTCTCTCTCTCTCTCCCTCTGTCCCTCCGTCCCTTCCCCCTTCCTATCCCACACTCTTTGCCCTTCTATGTATCTCTCCCTTTCAATAAATTTATTAAGTTAGTTAATTATTCAACAAAATAAGCAACTAAAATTTTACGTGAAATATTATATAGTAAAAAATATACCATTTTACATTCACACACATTAAACATCTGATGATAACTTTGACAGGAAAAATGATGCTTTTGCAATAATTATTCTTAAAAAATGTAGAATTTTGGCTATGTAGATTTTACATGCAATTTTAAAAACAAGATCATGAAAATCATTAATCATATAAATCATATTTTAACATCATGAAATTTTGATAATGAATTTCACATAATTACTACAATATGAAAACTTGCTAACTAGATCACATATCCATGAACAATATGAAAACTTGCTAACTTGATAAAAGATAGAAAAACAATATCCATGAACTGATGAGAAAGAACAATATCCATGATTTGAATGGTGGTGTGAAAACACACAGTTAAATACGAAAACACTAGGAAATCCATGATGTATGCCCTTATGCCTCACATTCAACGACAACCCTCTCATGCTGCTCAATCTTCCCATTACTGTTTGTATTGTTAGATGATCAATCCTGCATATATGAACTAAACATGCTTGAAAAATTAAAACCTAATTATTTTTTAATGGAATACACCAAGGAGTGGCATTAGAAATATTGACTATTTACAAACACAGTAAACAATCATCAGATAGCTCATTTTTTATCAGCATGTGTGGTCTTGCAATATCAACAAATCAGGAGCAATAAAAAAATACAAAAGAAAGACACTTTATCAATACTGCTGACAATCTTGTCAAGAAGCACGTACATAGGAAACCAAATTGTGGAAAAAAAAAAAGAAATTTAAAAAATATCCAAGCAATTAGGAATATACATATAACATGGGATAGAATCATGAACTGTACAATCATCTACTAGAAAACCTCAATACTTTTGATAATCTTGTCAATGAGAACATACATAGGAAATCAAATAGGGACAAAAAGTCAAGAAATAAAAACATATGCAAGCAAATTAGGACTATAGATATAACATAGGACAGAATCATGAACTATACAATCATCTAGCAAATCACATTTCTATATGCTCTCAAGTTCTACAATTGAGCATTCATCATTTGTCACTCCTCATGTATTCCACATATGTATGGTTCAAATATAACTCTAATTAATAATGCAATGAACAACTATACCAAACGTTTACGAGATCATAAACTACGTGTTGTGAAAGATCAATGCAATAACATTAAACAAAGACAACTAACCATCTAGAATTACTTCACATGTCAATCATGTGAATGCCAATGAAATGAACAACTAAACTATGTATTGACCAATGCCAATCATGTCAATGAAATGGATGACTAAACTATGCATAGATCAAGTATGTATACATACATACATACATACATGTGTGTACATACATACACACATACACACATATGTACATACATATGCACGTACATACATGCACACATACATACATACATACATGCTTAGAAAAATAGTAAAAATGTGCTCAGTAATGAGTTTCGATATAGTGTTGTGAGAGATCAATGCAATACCCTTAAACAAAGCCAACTAACCATCTGGAATTATTTCACATGCCAATCGTGTGAATTCCAATGAAATGAACAACTAACCTGCATATTGACCAATGCCAATCATGTCAATGAAATGGATGACTAAACAATACATAGATCAAGTATGTATGCATACATACATACATGTGTGTACATACATACACACATACATATATACATACATACATATGTACATATATGTGTGTACATACATACACACATACATACATACATATGCACATACATACATACATACACACATACATACATACATGCTTAGCAAAATAGTAAAAATTTGCTCAGTAATGAGTTCCAGTATAGTGTTATGAGAGATCAATGCAATCCATAGATCAAGTATGTATACATACGTACATACATGTGTGTACTTACATATGCACATACATACATACATACGTACGTACGTACATACATGTGTGTACATACATACAGTTTGTTTCAAATCTATTTAGCAAAATAGTCAATATGTGCTCACTAATGAATTCTAGTATAGTGCTGTGATAGATCAATACCAATGAAATGGACAACTAAACGTTGTAATAGTTTCTTGCCAGTAATGAGTTCTATTATACTATTGCAAGAGATGAATGCAATACCATATAAATAGAGCCAAGTCATAAACTATGTATGGATCAACTATGTATAGATCAATGGAAATCATGGCTTTTATCTAGACATAATCAATATGTGCTCAATAATGAAATTTACAAGTATATCAATAGCTTTTATCTATACATAGCTGACCTATACATAGTTTATCATGGTTCTATTTCTATCTACTATCTGCTTAGCAATTTAGTCAATATATGTGGTAACTGTTTGTTTCAAATCTGTTTAGCAAAATAGTCAATGTGTGCTCACTAATAAATTCCAGTATAGTGCTGTGAGAGATCAATATCAATGAAATGAACAACTAAACTTTGTAACTGTGTCTGGCTGTTTGTTTCAAATCTGTTTAGCAAAATAGTCAATATGTTCTCAATAATGAATTCTAGTATGTGCTCATGTGATTACTTGTATATATCATAGTGCCAATCATAATAGAAAAACATGGAAATCATGCTTTTATCTATACATAGTTGACCTATACATAGTTTATCATGGTTCAAATCTTTTTAGCAAAATAGTCCAATATATGCTATAATAGTTTGTTTAGAATTTGTTTAACAAAATAGTAAATATATTCTCACTAATGAGTTCTAGTATAGTGTTGTGAGAGATCAATGCAATACCATTAATCAAAGTGAATCATGCTAATGAAATGAACAACTAAACTATCGATATATCAAGTATGTATAGATCCATGCAAAATCATTCAACATCCTTATGAGGTCATAAACTATGTAGAGATCAATGCAATACCATTAAATGCAACCAACTCATAAACTATGTATGGATGTTCATCCTATATTTATGAGTATACATGGAAGATCAATGACAATCATGGCTTTTATCTATACATAGTTAACCTATACATAGTTTATCATGGTTCAAATCTGTTTAGCAAAATAGTCCAATACATGCTATAACAGTTTGTTTAGGATTTGTTTAACAAAATAGTAAATATATGCTCACTAATGAGTTCCAGTATAGTGCTGTGAGAGATCAATGACAATCATGGCTTTTATCTATACATAGTTGACCTATACATAGTTTATCATGGTTCAAATCTGTTTAGCAAAATAGTCCAATACATGTTGTAATAGTTTTTTTAGAATCTGTTTAACAAAATAGTAAATATATGCTCACTAATGAGTTCCAGTATAGTGCTATGAGAGATCAATGCAATACCATTAATCAAAGTGAATCATGCCAATGAAATGAACAACTAAACTATGGATATATCAAGTAAATAGTCAAAATGTGCTCAATAATGAGTTCCAATATAGTGATGTGAGATCAATATAGTTTTAGTTTAGTGCTATTAGAGATTAATGCAAAACCATTGAACAGAGTAATCATGCAGCATATGTCATTGCAATCCAGTCAGTAGCTAAAATACCTAAATCGAACCAAATGTCATTGCAATCCACTCCACTCTCTCTGCCTCATCCATCATCAAGAACCCTTTGGTTCTTTCACATTGAAGCACCCTATATCATGTGCTTTCACAAAAATAGCTCGACCCAGTTCAGGGACAGCTTTGAGAGTAGTATATGTAGCACTCAAAATATTATTGTCTTCAAATTTATCCACTTTTACAATTTGAGGCTTACCAAGGCCATCTTTTAGTTCCTTCATAGTTTCGCATATGACATCCAATGATGTAGACAAAGATGTCTTCTTCCTCTTTCCCCTCCTTGATGATGATGGTGGAGGAGTCCCACTAGCACTTGCACTCGACTAATTGGAATGATATAAATCTTCATCAATATCTGGTTGGCTATCAAGAGGTGTACCACAATTGGTATCATCCTCATCAAGCACGTTAAATGCATCATTCATAGGGTGCCCTTCTTCAGCATCAAGGGGTGTTGTAGATGCAAACCCTTCAGCAATGTCATTGCTGAAAATTACAGCCAACTCATTGAAATATTGGAAAGGTGACCTCTTATACATTTTTGCATTTTTGAATTCTCTCCTCTACATGTAAGCATTAATAGATGGATTAGGTTGTAAGTTTTTCATTATTAAAATAAGAAGGGAAAATTTCTTCAATAAAAAGAGTACAAAGATCTTCCTACCTTTAAAAAGTCATTCCACATTGAATCGTCAGCATCCACAGTTTGAGTTTCTTCATTCCAAGCTAACCCACTTGTATTTTTCAAGTCCTTCATTACTTTATATCGTACTTTCCATGTTTTTAGCTTATTCTTAAAATGATCTCGTGACAGATTCAATTTCATCGCTGCATTGAATGTCCTCTCTATCATAGTCCATGCCTCTTTTTTAACCCAACTTCACCTTTTCGTCTGAGATGGACTTGTTCGAGGAGCAAGTCTAGAAACTTGTGTTCCATCAGTTTTGTCCACATTTTCTTCTTTGAAGAAGAAGATTTGTCGCTCACAATGAGGGATCCATCTATATCACTCAAAGTAATGGGAGAACACATCTGGTTCACATGATCAGATTCATCCATGCTCATCATGAGCTCGGTATATGCCATTCTGTACTCCTTGTATTTCATTTAAATTTGAAGGTGAAAAACTTTAACTATCAATTTGTAATACATCATAATGGAACGAGGCTAACATATTGAATAGGTAAACGTATTACGATTTAAAGTAATCATACGACTAAAATTGAAAGTTACTGCTCTTTAAATTTAAATGGAATGCGGCAAGGAGTAACATCAGAAAAATAGTATTTTCAGAAAATTTTTTGTTCTCTTCTTACTAGTGGGCTTATGATCTTCATCATTTGATACTCCTTGTTCTATTTCATTCAAAATTGAAGATGATAAACTTTAAATATCATTTTTTAATACATCCTAATGCAATGAGGCTAACATTTAATAAACTTGAAAGCATTTAACTAAAGATGATAAACATTATTCAACTACAACATGTGATAGTTTGAGTGGTTTTGAGGTAGTAGATATGAGGAATAGTTGGGAGACATTTGAGCTACTCCTATCAGGTGATAGACATTTTAAGCAATAATTGATGATAACAAATCAGCATCAAAAAAACTACAAACAAGACAAAATGGAGATATCAATGGAAAGTAAATAGTCATGAGCTCCATTATGAAGCATGTTATTACACTTTCTCAATGCAAAGATGTATAATAATTGTGCTTTCTTGCATTTAAAACAATGAAATTTATATTTCAATTTGGATTGTGTATTGCAGATATGATCAACAGTTTTTGTACATAATGTAGGTGTGAAATTGAAAGTTAATGTTCTTTTTATTTAATTAGAATGTAGCAAGGACTAATATCAGAATAACAAAATCACACACCATCATTGTATATTCATACATCAATTTAATCATATAAAGCACATTACCTTCTAATAAATCATTTATTCTCGAGATCTATAATCTTCCCACATCCTACTTGCTATATCTTCTCAAAATTGGGCCCACTCATTTCTATCCTCTTGAGACAACCCATATGTCTCAAGCAGCGGTACCTCTATCCCATCATGATCATCTTCCTCTTCAATAGCTTCTTCCAATGGAAGGCCATCCTCTATCGTAATGAAATTATGAAGTATGCAACATGCTAAAACAATATAGGATTGTGTCATGATATCATAAGATGTTGTATGTTTGAAGATTGGAAAATGCCACTTCAGAATACCAAATGTATGTTCTATTGCATTTCTAAGAGAGGAGTGTTGAACAACTCATGTGCAGATTTTATTGGGTTCTCTCTTGACCACTCTTTCAAGTGGTAGCATGTACACCAATAAGGATTGAGAAATCTAGGTGCATTTGGATATCCAGCATCCATGAGATAATATTTTCCTACATAAAGAAAGTATATTGTCAATACTTGAACCATTTAGCATAACCATGAGTATATTAAAATGTGATTTGGCTTACCAAGGGGAACTACAAGTTGATCTAATCTGGATAGAGCTGAGGCTAGAACACGACTATCTACAACAAAGCCTTCCCAACTAGCAAGGCAGTATTGAAACTTACAATCAAAGGAGCAAACACTCATAACATTTTTTGATAGGTTCCCTTTTCTATCACGATATTTGCCCTGTATGTCGACATTGACTTGCACTGGAATATGGGTTTCGTCAATGGCTCCAATGAAATCTCGTGGGATATGATACACTAATCAAATGTATGCTAAAGTAATAATAAGAGAAGGACAAAATTCTAGACAATAAACTTGTAACAATGCATGATTTACCTTGAAGAATGGCTCAAAATGAACCTTCCCACTAATTTTGGGAGGTGTGCCTAGACCAGGTGGTATGAAGTAATCTCTTGAAGGGCTAAGACAACCATCAAAACCTTGTGGAAGTACTGACTGACTGTCTCTCCTAAGTGCCCAAAGTTATGGGCAATCTTGCAGTTCCTTAGATTGTGCCCAAGGGTGTGGAGGAACATCACTAGTTGTTCCTCTAACTTCAAGTGGATCATACCTCTCAAGCTTCCTTTTAGCCTCAAAATATGAGCTAGAGAAAAGAAGGCTACCCTACTCATCTGAATCTGATCATGACAATCCACCTCATTCAAATGAATAATGTCTCTACAAAAGGAATTTCCTTTTCTTATTCATTTACCCATTTGACTACCTTCTCAAACTACCAGTACTTTGGCTATGCCAAAGAAAGCAAAAAGAATTGTGAGAATGTGGGTGTATGTGGTCTTCCTAACTATGCTTCCTTGAACCTCTATACTCTCCATAGGATCCATCAGTGACCTGAAATGTGAACAATTTAAACACTATTAGTTATGAGATATCAACTATCACCTATCAAGATACAACATGATTATTTGCTAGCCTCATTGCATTAAGAAGTCAATTATTTATTCAAATACAGCAAGGAGTACCAACTACTGAGGATCATAACCCCATAATGAAAAAATTACAATAATGTGTCATTCTACTCCATGTAATCTATCTATACCAATGAAAGCATAATATTGATTCCATTTGTCTATATGTATACACACATGTATGTGTATATGTATGTGCACACACATGTATGTATGCATGTACATATACATACACATGTATGCATATATGTACATATACACACATGTATGTATGCATGTATATACGTACACACACATGTATGTATGCATGTATGTACGGACACACACATGTATGTATGTGTGTATGTACATACACACACATGAATGTATGTATGTATGTATGCATGTACACACATGTATAAATGTACAGACACATATGTATATATGTACACATACACATGTACAAACTATAACCTGAATTTGGGTTTTTATGAATGTGTTTTAATAAACCGTCAGGTCCACTGAAACTAAGGCTCGTCTTTTAGAAGATGAAAAGTAGCATTGTTGGCAGTGGGAATAGAGTTTCTTTCTACATTGATCTATACATAGCTTGAAATCATGGCTTTTATCTATACATAGTTTATGACCTCATAAGTATGTTGAATGATTTTGCATGGATCAATACATACTTGATATATCCATAGTTTAGTTGTTCATTTCATTGGCATGATTCACTTTTATTAATGGTATTGCATTGATCTCTCACAACACTATACTGGAACTCATTGGATTGTTTTGCTAAATAGATTTGAACCATAATAAACTATGTATAGGTCAACTATGTATAGATAAAAGCATGATTGCCATGTTTTGCTATTATGATTGGCACTATAATATATACAGGTAATCACATGATCACATACTAGAATTCATTATTGAGCATGTATCGATTATGTATAGATAAAAGCCATGATTGCCATTGATCTATACATAGTTGATCCATACATAGTTTATGACTTGGCTCTATTTAATGGTATTGCATTCATCTCTCACAGTAGTATACTAGAATGCATTACTGGCAAGAAATTGTTACAAAGTTTAGTTGTTCATTTCATTGGTATTGATCTCTCACAACACTATACTAGAACTCATTATTGAGCATATATTGACTATTTTCTTAAACATATTCTAAACAAACTGTTACAACATATATTGGACTATTTTGCTAAACAAATTTGAACCATGATAAACTATGCATAGGTTAACTATGTATAGGTAAAAGCCATGATTGCCATGTTTTGCTTGATTGGCACTATGATATATATAGGTAATCACATGAGCACATATTGGAATTCATTATTAAGCACATATTGAGCATATATTGATTATGTATAGATAAAATCTAGGATTGCCATTGATCTATACATAGTTTATGACTTGGCTCTACTTAATGGTATTGCATTCATCTCTCATAGCAGTATACCAGAACTCATTACTGGCAAGAAACGGTTAGAAAGTTTAGTTGTTCATTTCACTAGTATTGATATCTCATAGTACTATACTGGAATTTATTACTGAGCACAAGTTTATGACTTAGCTCTATTTAATGGTATTGCATTCATCTCTTACATCAGTATACTAGAACTCGTTACTGGCAAGAAACCATTACAAAGTTTAGTTGTTCATTTCATTGGTATTGATCTCTCACAACACTATACTGGAATTTATTAGTGAGCACAAGTTTATGACTTGGCTCTATTTAATGGTATTGCATTCATCTCTCACATCAATATACTAGAACTCATTGCTGACAAGAAACTGTTACAAAGTTTAGTTGTTCATTTCACTGGTATTGATCTCTCACAACACTATACTAGAAGTTTTTTAGTGAGCACAAGTTTATGACTTGGCTCTATTTAATGGTATTGCATTCATCTCTCACAACAGTATACTAGAACTCATTACTGGCAAGAAATTGTTACAAAGTTTGGTTGTTCATTTCATTGGTATTGATCTCTCACAACACTATACTAGAATTTATTAGTGAGCACATATTGAATATTTCGCTAAACATATTTGAAACAAATAGCTAGAAACTATTACAAAGTTTAATTGTTCATTTCACTGGTATTGATTTCTCACAACACTATACTAGAATTTATTAGTGAGCACATATTGACTATTTTAAAAATAGATTTGAAACAAACAATTACCACATATATTGACTAAATTGCTAAGCAGATACCAGATAGAAATAGAACCATGATAAACTATGTATAGGTCAGCTATGTATAGATAAAGGCTATTGATATACTTGTAAATTTCATTGCTATGAGTACAAAAAATTAAAACTTTAACTATGATATATACAAGTAATCAAAGTTAAATGGCGTGAGCACATACTGGAACTCATTCCTGAGCATATATTTAACTATTTTTCTAAGAAGACTTGCAACAAATTGTTACGTTTGAATGAACAAAAAAACCCAAAAAAAATCTAGTATGCAAAGGTGGGTGGGAGAAGAGAACCATTCAAAGCCACCGCCATCATTCAAAGTAGAGAAACCCTAGCCACGGCTACAAAGAAATCACATAAAATGCCACGACCACAACAAACCTAGCAAACCTAGTAAACGCCATGGCCACAACCCAATAAACACCACGGCCATAGCTCAACAAACCCAGCAAACCAAAAACCCTCGCCTTCGCACAATAGAGCACAAAAATAGCACAAACCCTCGTCTTTCAAAAACAACACAACAAACCCAATTTTTTCTTCCAAAAACCTAAGGCAGATTCTGTGGACCCAATAATTTATTCAAACGCATTCATAAAAACCCAACTTTGGGTTTTCATTTCAACTTCCACCTATTTCTTGGAAGATGTTTCTTCCAATTTTTGAGCAAAATTGGCAGACAAAAATTGAAACTGGGTTCAGTGTTTGATGAGCCAAATGCCATGTTTCTCCTCCATAACCAGGTTTTTGCCTTCAAAACTCTATTCCATGTAGTTCTTCCTGTAACCAAATGGGGCCTTAATGAAGTTATTCAACTTAGAAATGAAAGATAATGATCCGATGAAGTTAGCCTTTGAAATTAGGGCTTTATTTCATGATATTGAAACCATGGGTGTAAAAGTAGCTCTACAACTCACTGCTTTTATTAAAGCTCTTTATCCTACCTATTTACACTATCTTGAATCTCTTCAAGCTAGTGAAAAGATGAAAGATATAACATTTGACAAACTTGTGGAGAAGATTGTAGAGAGAGAGAAAAAACATCTAGGAAGAAAGAGTCACTATCAAATGTTGAGATTTTGTGTCTTGCACAAAAACAATAGGGGAAAACATCCAAAGATGAGCCTTCTAGACATGATAGTAGCAACAAAGGTCATGGAAGAAGACAATATAGAGGCAAAAGGAACAAAAATTATCAATGTGATAGACAATATTCTCAACCACAACACTAGCATAGGGATTATCAACAAAAAGAGAGGCAATCTATACAATGCTATAGATGTGGAAAAATGGGTCATAGTGCTAATGTTTATCGAACTCCATGGGAGAAGATTTGTGACAAGAAGGAGAATCTACAAGATAGAGGTAAACCTCCTGAATTTGCACATTGTGCTATAACACATTGTAATTTTGGGTTGAAGAAGCTTTTAGTACTTCAAATTCTAGTTTGAATGATACTTGGTTGTTAGATACTGGAGGCACATGTCATATGACATTTATAAGAGATTTTTTTGGGACATTCAATGATCAAGTGGATGCAGTAGTATATTTTACTGACAAATCTGAGTTAAAACTTTCAAGCATTGGATCTATTAGACTTAAATTACCAAGTCTTTCTGATTACATACTTTCTAATGTTCTTTATTTTCCACAAATGAAGAGAAAATTAATATCACTTGTGCATATTAGACAACAAGGCCAGTCAATACATGTGTTTGATGGTATTATTGAGACTAGAAGAGATGATGATCATGTGATTGTAATGACTAGAGTGGAAGATGACAAACTTATATGCAACCTAAAAACTATTTAGGTAGTTGTGTACAACTATACAAATCATTACATAAGTAAACTGCCAAAAAACTACTTTCTAAAAAAAAAAAAACTAAAGATATCCTGAAGGATTAGTTAGCATTCTCCCCTTAATATGAAGGGATGTTTGTCATGCCAAGTAACATTCAAAATTGTTCAAGTTTAACACAAAATGGTGGTAATATTTCTTCTAGCTTGTTATGGCATGCAAGATTTGGTCACATTAACTATGATAGTCTCAAAATTATCAAACAAAATGGAATTCAAGGACTTCCCACTATCCCAATTTTTTTTTATCAATGTATTGCTTGCATATTAGGGAAACATAGTAAACAACCTTTTCATGATTCTATGTTTAAAGCCTATAAAGTTAGGTCTCATTCACATAGATTTGTGTGGGCTTATGTCTTTTCCATCAAAAAATGGTAACAAATGCATAATGACTTTTATTGATGACTATACTAGGATGTGTTGGGTTTATTTATTAAAAGATAAATCTCAAGCTTTTGATAACTTCAAAAATTTCCATTTGTGGATAAAAAATGAGACTCAACTCAATATTGGAACTCCTAAGAAGTGATAATGATGGTGAGTACACTTCTAAAGAGTTTGAGAAATATTTATAGGAAAATGGTATTAAGCCTCAGAAAATCATTCCTTATAACCCATAGCAGAATGTATGAATCAAACACTCATGAATATGGTAAGATCTATGACATTTAAAAAAAATGTTAAATTAATGTTTTGCAGAGAAGCATTTCTCTTTGCTATCTACATAAAGAACAAAAGTCCTTCTGCTACACTACAAAGAAAAAATCCTTATGAAATGTGGCATGGCCATCTTCCAAGTGTCAAGCATTTTAGGGTTTTTGGTTGCACCTATTATGCTTTAATTCCTACTCAGTAGAGAAATAAATTGGAAGCTAGGAGTAGAAAATGCTTTTTTTTGCGATATTCTATTACTTCAAAAGCTTATCATCTATATGAGGAGGATAATAATTTCTTTTTTAATTTCTAGAGATCTTATGTTTCTTGAATTTGAAAAAGATGCACATAGTATTGACAAAAAACTTTCTCATCTTGATAGATTTTAATAACAAAAATTCTATCATGAATGGGATAATGAACTTCCAACTCTTGAAGGGGGGATTCCCTTTCTAGGTCAATCTTTGGAAGTTACAAAGAATGAAGACAATATGAAAGAGAATTTTTTTAAAGAAACTAAAATAGTTTGTGAAGAACCTATTGAAAGAGAAGAGAACAATTCTAAAAAATCTGAAATTGTTTGTGAAGAACTAGCAAAATGTATGAATCAAACACTCATGAATATGGTAAGATCTATGACATTTAAAAAAAATGTTAAATTAATGTTTTGTGGAGAAGCAATTCTCTGTGCTATCTACATAAAGAAAAAAAGTCCTTCTACTACACTACAAAGAAAAATTCCTTATGAAATGTGGCATGGCCATCTTCCAAGTGTCAAGCATTTTAGGGTTTTTGGTTGCACCTATTATGCTTTAATTCCTGCTAAGTAGAGAAATAAATTGGAAGCTAGGAATAGAAAATGCTTTTTTTTGGGATATTTTACTACTTCAAAAGCTTATCATCTATATGAGGAGGATAATAATTTCTTTTTTAGTTTCTAGAGATGTTATGTTTCTTAAATTTGAAAAAGATGCACATAGTATTGACAAACAACTTTCTCATCTTGATAGATTTTAATCACAAAAATTCTATCACGAATGGGATAATGAACTTCCAACTCTTGAAGGGGGGATTCCCTTTCTAGGTCAATCTTTGGAAGTTACAAAGAATGAAGACAATATGAAAGAGAAAAATTCTAAAGAAGCTAAAATAATTTGTGAAGAATCTGTTGAAAGAGAAGAGAACAGTTCTAAAAAATCTGAAATTGTTTGTGAAGAACTAGCAGAATGTATGAATCGAACACTCATGAATATGGTAAGATCTATAACATTTTTAAAAAATGTTAAATTAATGTTTTGTGGAGAACTAGTTCTCTGTGCTATCTACATAAAGAACAAAAGTCCTTTTGCTGCACTACAAAGAAAAATTCCTTATGAAATGTGGCATGGCCATCTTCCAAGTGTCAAGCATTTTAGGGTTTTTGGTTGCACCTATTATGCTTTAATTCCTGCTCAGTAGAGAAATAAATTGGAAGCTAGGAGTAGAAAATGCTTTTTTTTGGGACATTCTACTACTTCAAAAGCTTATCATCTATATGAGGAGGATAATAATTTCTTTTTTTATTTCTAGAGATGTTATGTTTCTTGAATTTGAAAAAGATGCACATAGAATTGACAAACAACTTTCTCATCTTGATAGATTTTGATCACAAAAATTCTATCACGAATGGGATAATGAACTTCCAACTCTTGAAGGGGGGATTCCCTTTCTAGGTCAATCTTTGGAAGTTACAAAGAATGAAGACAATATGAAAGAGAAAAATTCTAAAGAAACTAAAATAGTTTGTAAGGAACCTGTTGAAAGAGAAGAAAATAGTTCTAAAAAATCTGAAATTATTTGTGAAGAACTAGCAGAATGTATGAATCGAACACTCATGAATATGGTAAGATCTATGACATTTAAAAAAAATGTTAAATTAATGTTTTGCAGAGAAGCAGTTCTTTGTGCTATCTACATAAAGAACAAAAGTCCTTCTGCTGCACTACAAAGAAAAATTCCTTGTGAAATGTGGCATGGCCATGTTCCAAGTGTCAAGCATTTAAGGGTTTTTGGTTGCACCTATTATTCTTTAAGTCCTATGTAGTAGAGAAATAAATTGGAAGCTAGGAGTAGAAAATGCTTTTTTTTTTGGGATATTCTACTACTTCAAAAGCTTATCATCTATATGAGGAGAATAATAATTTCTTTTTTAATTTCTAGAGATGTTATGTTTCTTGAATTTGAAAAAGATGCACATAGTATTGACAAACAACTTTCTCATCTTGATAGATTTTAATCACAAAAATTCTATCATGAATGGGATAATGAACTTCCAACTCTTGAAGGGGGGATTCCCTTTCTAGGTCAATCTTTGGAAGTTACAAAGAATGAAGACAATATGAAAGAGAAAAATTCTAAAGAAACTAAAATAGTTTGTGAAGAACTTGTTGAAAGAGAAGAGAATAGTTCTAAAAAATCTGAAATTGTTTGTGAAGAACTAGCAGAATGTATGAATCGAACACTCATGAATATGGTAAGATCTATGGCATTTAACAAAAAATGTTAAATTAATGTTTTGCGGAGAATTAGTTCTCTGTGCTAACTACATAAAGAACAAAAGTCCTTCTGCTGCACTACAAAGAAAAAATCATTATGAAATGTGGCATGGCCATCTTCCAAGTGTCAAGCATTTTAGGGTTTTTGGTTGCACCTATTATGCTTTAATTCTTTCTCAGAAGAGAAATAAATTGGAAGCTAGGAGTAAAAACTACTTTTTTTTGGGATATTCTACTACTTCAAAAGATTATCATCTATATGAGGAGGATAATTATTTCTTTTTTTATTTCTAGAGATGTTATGTTTCTTGAATTTGAAAAAGATGCACATAGTATTGACAAAAAATTTCTCATCTTGATAGATTTTAATCACAAAAATTCTATCATGAATGGGATAATGAACTTCCAACTCTTGAAGGGGGGATTCCCTTTCTAGGTCAATCTTTGGAAGTTACAAAGAATGAAGACAATATGAAAGAGAAAAATTCTAAAGAAACTAAAATAGTTTGTGAGGAACCTATTGAAAGAGAAGAGAACAGTTCTAAAAAATTTGAAATTATTTGTGAAGAACTAGTAGAATGTATGAATCGAACACTCATGAATATGGTAAGATCTATGACATTTAAAAAAAATGTTAAATTAATGTTTTGCGGAGAAGCAGTTCTCTGTGCTATCTACATAAAGAACAAACGTCCTTCTGTTGCACTACAAAGAAAAATTCCTTATGAAATGTGGCATGGCCATCATCCAAGTGTCAAGCATTTTAGGGTTTTTGGTTGCACCTATTATTCTTTAATTCCTACTCAGTAGAGAAATAAATTGGAAGCTAGGAGTAGAAAATGATTTTTTTTTTGGATATTCTACTACTTCAAAAGCTTATCATCTATATGAGGAGGATAATAATTTCTTTTTTAATTTCTAGAGATGTTATGTTTCTTGAATTTGAAAAAGATGCACATAGTATTGACAAACAACTTTCTCATCTTGATAGATTTTAATCACAAAAATTCTATCACGAATGGAATAATGAGCTTCCAACTATTGAAGGGGGGATTCCCTTTCTAGGTCAATCTTTTGAAGTTACAAAGAATGTGTATATGAGCAATGTTAGTATGCTAATAGAAACCAAATTTAAATAAAGCTTCTACAAACTAAACAAAATTCATAAACTTCAAGATAGACTAAGATGAGCTCTCAATTAAGAATATGAGCCATTAATGGGCTCTCTCAATAAGAAGCTCTCTTGTTGAGTGGCTTTGTCTAAATAGATAGGATGTATGCTCAAGCTTATGCTTCAAAAAGGACTTCAAATGGAGTTGGAATTTGGGTGTGAGTGTATGGTTTTGATGTAAAATGGCTTCTCAAAATGGCATTATGACTTTACTTCATGGATTGTGTTGTTTTGCAAAGGGGAAGGATCCAATTTATAGGCAAGAGGCTTGAGGGATTGAGGGCTAAGATGGGAAAAAGCTCATGGAGGGCTCAGATTTCATGAGAGGAGAGCACATGGATTGTGCTTCCTTACAGCCAATCAGGGAGTGACACATGTCACAGGGTGAGAGGATGGAGGAAAGGGGAAGGATGAGTCAAAAAAGGAGGCTCAAGAGATAAAATCTTCATAAAGACCCTCATAATGGCTTGTAAGAGCAATAAAAAGGCTTGGAAGAGTCATTTATGGCCTAGTGGGCTTCATAAAGTTTTATGGTTGGGATATTTTGAAGGAGATGAGAGGAATTTCGACTTGGGCTTGATTAGGAAAGTTCTAAGCTTGCTTAGGATTGTGCAAATGATTAGAGGATGGATTAGGATGGTTTAGGATTAGCTTAGGGATAGGCAAGTGGATGGCATTTAATGAGGGTGGGTGAAGGAGGAGATATTTGTTAACTTTGGCTTGGGTTAGTAAGTCTTAACCCATTTTTAGGGAATGTGACAAGGTTAGGAGGGGATTAGGATTAGGTTTAAAGACATCTTCTAGAAGAGTCTAGACTTTGGATGAGGATAAAGACTTTCTAGAATAGTCTAGAATTTTCTAGGATGAGGATGAAGACTTTCTAGAAGAGTCTAGAACTTCTTAGGATGAGGATAAATTAGATTTTTAGAAAATAAATAAAGTTTTATTTATTTCAAGGGTTTGGGTTGAGGAAATATTTATTAAAACTTTTTTAATAAACATGAGGATTAATATTTAATCTTAATTAAATATTTTGAGTTGGGATTAGGGGTAGAAAATGATGGGATTAGCCTTTAATCAAAATTAAAGAAGGATTAGAAGATTTTGGAAGAGGTTAGTGGTCTTAAGGAAATTGGCCAAGTTTTGGGCAAAAAGTAAATTTTTTATTTATTTTGGGTTTTTTGGTCAATTTATTAATTAAATAATTAATAAATAAGAAAATAATGTTTAAATAAGATTTAAACATTTTTGGGAGGGATTCCTTAATTAAATATTTTTAATTAAGATAAATGGATTCAATGGCATAAAAATAAATAAATTAAATAAATAAATAAATAATTAATAAATGATGATGTCATCAGGAATTTTTCAGAAAATAAAAATACTTTATTTTCTAAAGGTTTTTAGGTGTCTACAGAATGAAGACAATATGAAAGAGAAAAATTCTAAAGAAACTAAAATAGTTTGTGAAGAACCTGTTGAAAGAGAAGAGAATAGTTCTAAAAACTCTGAAATTGTTTGT
Source organism: Cupressus sempervirens (assembly GCA_028749045.1). Lineage (NCBI taxonomy): Eukaryota > Viridiplantae > Streptophyta > Pinopsida > Cupressales > Cupressaceae > Cupressus > Cupressus sempervirens. The sequence continues at coordinate 294,880,355 of CM053793.1, read as the reverse complement.
GAAGAACTAGCAGAATGTATGAATCGAACACTCATGAATATGGTAAGATCTATGACATTTAAAAAAAATGTGAAATTAATGTTTTGTGGAGAACTAGTTCTCTGTGCTATCTACATAAAGAACAAAAGTCCTTCTGCTACACTACAAAGAAAAAATCCTTATGAAATGTGGCATGGCCACCTTCCAAGTGTCAAGCATTTTAGGCTTTTTGCTTGCACCTATTATGCTTTAATTCCTGCTCAGTAGATAAATAAATTGGAAGCTAGGAGTAGAAAATGCTTTTTTTTGGGATATTCTACTACTTCAAAAGCTTATCATCTATACGAGGAGGATAATAATTTCTTTTTTTATTTCTAGAGATGTTATGTTTCTTGAATTTGAAAAAGTCGCACATAGTATTGAAAAATAACTTTCTCATCTTGATATATTTTAATCACAAAAATTCTATCATGAATGGGATAATGAACTTCCAACTCTTGAAGGGGGGATTCCTTTTCTAGGTCAATCTTTGGAAGTTACAAAGAATGAAGACAATATGAAAGAGAAAAATTCTAAAGAAACTAAAATAGTTTTTGAAGAACCTATTGAAAGAGAAGAGAACAGTTCTAAAAAATTTGAAATTGTTTGTGAAGAACTAGCAGAATTTATGAATCAAACACTCATGAATACGGTAAGATCTATGACATTTAAAAAAAATGTGAAATTAATGTCTTGTGGAGAAGCAGTTCTCTGTGCTATCTACATAAAGAACAAAAGTCCTTCTGCTACACTACAAAGAAAAATTCCTTATGAAATGTGGCATGGCCATCTTCCAAGTGTCAAGCATTTTAGGGTTTTTGGTTGCACCTATTATGCTTTAATTCCTACTCAGTAGAGAAATAAATTGGAAGCTAGGAGTAGGAAATGCTTTTTTTTGGGGTATTCTACTACTTCAAAAGCTTATAATCTATATGAGGAGGAAAATAATTTCTTTTTTAATTTCTAGAGATGTTATGTTTCTTGAATTTGAAAAAGATGCACATAGTATTAACAAACAACTTTCTCATCTTGATAGATTTTAATCACAAAAATTATATCACGAATGGGATAATGAACTTCCAACTCTTGAAGGGGGGATTCCCTTTCTAGTTCAATCTTTGGAAGTTACAAAGAATGAAGACAATATGAAAGAGAAAAATTCTAAAGAAACTAAAATAGTTTGTGAAGAACTTGTTGAAAGAGAAGAGAACAGTTCTAAAAAATATGAAATTGTTTGTGAAGAACCCATTGAAAAAGATTATAAACTAGCTTGTAAAGAATCTAGTTCACTGGCTATTGAGATTTATAAAACACCAGAGCAATCAATCCATAGATCAATGCATACCAAAAAATTTCCAAAAAGGTATGAAGATTTGAAATTAAAATTTCCTGTTGTTAATGAACCTTCTTCATTTCAAGAAGCAATAGCAAGTGATGCATGGAGAAGTGTAATGCAAAGAGAGTATGATGTTCTCATAAAAAAATGGAACTTGGAGGTTAGTGGACCCTCCAATTGGAACCAAACCTATTGGCTGCAATTGGGTATATAAGAACAGATATAATCTTGATGGCTCACTTGACAAACACAAAGCACGACTTGTAGCAAAAGGATATGCTTAGAGAGAAGGTGTTGACTACACCAAAAAATTTTCTCCTACAACCAAGTGGGGATCTCTTCGAACATTATTTTGTTTGGTAGCACAAAAAGGATGGAATATAGATCATATAATTGTTAAAACAACATTTGTGAATGGAGATTTGAAGGAAGATGTCTATATGCTGCAACCTCAAGGTTTTATTATCAAAGGCTAGGAACAAAAGGTATGTAAATTGGTAAAATCTTTGTATGGTTTGAAACAAGCATGTATGATATGAAAAATTAACTAAGAACCTCCTCAAATTAGACTATAAGCATTTTAGTCTAGATGATATAACTCTTTTTGTCAAGAAAATAGGTAGATCAATTGTGTATCTAGTTGCATATGTTGATGATCTTCTCATTACTGACAATAATGATGATTATATAAAATCCATTAAGAGAGAGTTGAAAAAGTGTTTTGATATGACTGACTTGGGATTACTTCATTATTACTTAGGTATAGAAGTCATTCAAAATCCCAAGTTAATTTTTATTTTTTAGACAAAATATATAGGAGAGTTATTATACAGATTTGGCATGAAAGATTGTAATTTTTTTTTCACTCCAATGGAGCAAAATTTGAAGAATTCATCCAATGAAGGAAATGCTTTTGAAGATCCAACCAAGTACAAGAAACTTGTTGGAATTTTGGTTTATCTCACCACTACTCATCCTGACATTACCTTTACAGTAGGAATTTTGTCCAAATTTATGCATAAACCATGTGAAGGGCATTGGTTTGTAGCACAATGAGTTTTGAAACATCTAAAAGGAACTAAAACTCTTGGCATTAAATATTCAAAAGTTTTAGACTTCCATCTTACTGGCTATTCTAACTCAGATTTTGATGGTGACAAAGAGAATGGGTTATCTACTTCTAAGTTATTTGATGACTCTAGGATCAACTACTATTACTTGGAGATCAAAGAAACAAACAATTCCTATTGACTCTACAATTGAAGTAGAATATGTAGCAACATCTCAAGCTACAAAAGAAAATGTGTGGCTTAGAAAAATTCTTGATGACTTCCAAGATAAATAGATAACTTCAACAACTTTATTTTTTATAATAATTTTGTAATACAATTGGCCAAGAATCCTAAATTTCATGATCAAACCAAGCATATCAATACCAAATATCACTTGATTCGACATCATGTTGAGGCCAAAACTATATAGCTAAAAAACTAGGATGTGTTAAATTTGAACAAATTCTGAATGCTACTTGGCAAGACAAACATCCCTTCAAATTAAGGGGAGAATGCTAACTAATCCTTTGGGATATCTTTAGTTTATTTATTTCTTAGAAGTATTTTTTTGACAATTTACTTATGTAATGATTTATATAGTTGTACACAACTGCCTGAATAGTTTTTAGGCTATATATATTCCCTTATTGTTATAATAAATTTGTTGATGTGTGCATTTCATTTTTACATTCTTTGGGCCTATTACACTATTCCCTCCACTTTGGCTAACTATTGTTCTTTACACCATCTCATTCTATCTTATAACAAATTAAGTGGCCACATTCCCTCTAATCTAGGCCTCCTTTCATAATTAGAAACCATTTATTTAGGAGCAAACCAATTAATAGGCACAATCCCACCTTTCTTAGGTAATGTGTCCTCTTTAAATGATTTGGACTTAGGGGACAATAGATTTTATGGTGATATTCCTATTGAATTGGGTACACTTACTCAACTCATATTGCTTTGTTTTGATTCAAACAGTTTCGTAGGACTGGTTCCTGTTGAATTGGGGATGCTTATTCAGCTCCAAACACTTTATCTTGGAAAAAACTATTTATTAGGATTGATTTCTATTCAATTAGGCATGCTTATTCATCTCCAAACACTTTATCTTGGTGAAAACTATTTATCAAGATTGATTCATGTTGAATTAGCCATGCTTACTCAACTCAAAGAGCTTGATTTTGGTGAAAACTACTTATCAGGTGTGATTCCAACCACCCTTTCCAATTGCACTCATCTCCAAAATTTGTATTTATATGACAATCAATTAATTGGACACATTCCTCGGTGATTTGGAAAGCTATTAGAGTTACAAGTATTGCTTTTATGGAAAAATTGACTCACTGGAGAAATTCCAACCACTCTCTCCAATTGTACTCAACTTCAAAAACTTAATTTAGATGGGAATCAAATAGATGATACAGTACCATTGGAGTTTGGAAAATTGGTCAATCTTCAATTTTTTTTCTTCAGAAATATTCAAGATAGGATAGGTTATTGAGAGGGGAGGGTGAATCAGTAACTTATAAAACTTTTAAGCAATTCAGCATTTTAACCATTCATCATTCATTCATCTAATCTACTGCATAAGTGAAGGATCAAACATTCATTGCACATGTACACAGAGATTCGGTGACCCAGAAGCCTTCCAAATAGAAAGTAAAATTGGGGTGGGGATGATGCCCACAAAAATTCAATACTGCAGTATAAAGTTGGCCTGTTAAGGCTTACAATGATCACTTCTAGTGATCTGCCCTATTAGGAGCAAGTAGGACTACTAGATCCACCTTGTTAGAGGATTTACAAACATACAGTGAAGTATGCACTCTGTTGGGAGATTTACAAAAAGACTATTAAGTCTAACCTGTTAAAGGATTTATAAACTGATTCACCTATTAGGATGAAGCAGTGGATCTGCTTACAATTGTTTGCTGATAAGATCCTTTTTTCATTGATCACCTAATGTGATAGATATAACATTTCTACTCCTATGTTGGCCTTGCTGTATTCCTTTTACTCTGCTGCTGATTTGCTTTCACTTATCTCAAAATTAGCAACACCTTCTTCACATGCAAACATCACTCTCTTTATACCCATCATACTGCAAATGATATTATACATTACATATATACCATTCCAATATTTACAATTGCAAGGTCGGCCAAAACACAAGTGAACAAAACATTACTGAGTTGGCTCAATAATAAATAACTTGGGTTTACTGAACTGACTCGGTGACCTTCTGATACTCGACATCCACTACATTACTTGACATCATCATGCACTCGGTAGGAGTAGAGGCTCAGTTCATACTAGCCATGCAATATTGCTTGGAACTCAGTAACCATTGGTGACTTAGTAGATATAGTGTCACTCGGTAGAAACTAAGTTCTTCATTTATCTTGTTGTGCTCGATGAACACTGAGTCCTTCATTTACCTTTTTCATTCGATAAACACTGAGTCCTTTCTTTACCTTTTTCACTCGGTAAACACTGAGTCCTTTGTTTACCTTTTTCACTTCGTAAACACTGCTAAACTTCTCATTCACTCGGTATCCTCTGGAATACTCGGTGAGAATTATTTACCTGCTAAACTTATAAGGTAACCACTAAATGCTCGGTATACACTGTAGACTAAGTGATGAGCTAGATAAGCATTCAGAATTGAATAAGTGTTTACACTAATGAAAAATATATCATAATTCCAATAATTTTCCATAGGGGAAAATAATTTCATGAAAAAAAAATAATTGGCTACCTTTTTTAACAGCCTCAACTAATTTCTCATCCTTGCATGAAATAGACTTGTCTTTTAATCAACTTAGTGGGACTAAATTACCCCCTTCTATTAGTCAACTATCAAGCCAACTATATGTACTAAGTCTGAACCATAATAAACTTGAGGGGAACATACCAAGTGGCATCGAAAACCTTACAAAGTTGGAAACATTAAACTTATCAAATAATCATTGCAATGGGATCATTCCATCCACACTTGACCATCTTTTAAATCTTGAAAGACTACATTTGGACAAGAGTAATTTAAGCAGGAAAATACCAGAAAGTTTAGGGCATGCAAAAAGTCTTTGACTCCTATCATTGAGTGAAAACATGATATCTAGTCAAACTCCATCTGCTCTTGGCAATCTTCCACAACTAATGCATCTTATTCTTCATCACAATCGACTTTCAAGAAAATTGCCTACTAGTTTAGAGAGATGCATAAATTTGGAAAATGTGGACTTAGCCTACAAAAAACTACAAGGGAACATTCCTCCTGAATGGTCAAGTCTTGTGAATCTTCAAATTTATGTCAATTATCAAGCAATTTATTGGAAGGTTCTATTTTAGTAATGAGTACTATGGCAATGGTTTAGGCCATAGATGTGTCTCTCAACAACTTCTCAGGTGAAATTCTAGCTGTATCTAGCTATATTGTCAAGTTGTACAAACTTGCAACATTTGAATCTTTCATGGAATTCATTTTGGAATTCAATTCCAATATCACTTACCAATCTAAAATATCTTCAAGACATTGATCTCTCCAGAAATAGTTTTTTAGGGACAATTCCATTTACTTTCCAAAAAAAGAAAATACTTCAACATATTAATCTATCTTCAAAAAATTTAAAAGGAGAAGTTCCCAAAGGAGGAGTTTTTGCAATGATTGATAAGTCAATAGTTTCAGGAAATGTTCGCCTTTGTGGACTGTGAATTAATTTTCCACCATGCTTGTATTACAAAAACAAAAACAAGTCAACTTTCAAAAAGGTAATAGTACTAGTTCTAATTGGAATTCTAATATTTTTTTATATCTTCTATATTGTTTTTGATGTTTTATAGAAGGAGACATATTGATTAGAGTACTATTGACTTTAACATTGGACCAAAAAGAATTTCATATGAAGAACTTGCATACACAACTGGTGGGTTTAGCGAAACTAATCAGCTAGGGCCGCTTGGTAGTTTTGGATCTATTTATAGGAGAATTCTCAATAATGGTTCACATATTGCTGTTAAAATCTTCAATTTATAAGATGAAAACACCCTCCAAAGTTTTTAGAGAGAATGCAATGTGTTAAAAAGAGTTAGGCATCGTAATGTGATAAAAATCATTTTAGCTTATTGTAACCATGATTTTAAGGCATTGGTTCTTCCTTTCATGTGAAATGGGAGTTTGGAGAGGTGGTTATATCCTAGGGGAGAAGATAAATGTAAATTAACTTTGGCTGACTGATTAAAAATAGCAAATGAGATAATAGAAGGAATGGAATATCTACACCATTATTGTTGTGTGCAAGTCATTCACTATTTTAAATTTAAATAATGATTTTAGAGTTATTGATTATTATATATTGTATTGTAGAGTATGGAATGGGTGGAAAGATTTCAACCAAAGGAGATGTATATAGTTATGGAATTCTACTATTAGAATTATTGACAAGGAGGAGACCAACAGATAGCATGCTACCAAAATGGACAAGCATGTATTTTCAAAATAAAATCATAGAGGTGGTGGACATCCATGTAGTGCCTCTCCCATTTGACTTTTGTAAGTCATCCTGATGGATGCAACCTTGCTGATCTTTTGTTGTGATGGGATCATGATTGTGACCCTGAGAGGTCTACACCGTTGAGGTGTTTGGATTTATGTTTATGTATCAGTTGCTTTGATTATGCTTTTGTCTGATCTTTGAGATTACGATGTGATTTTTGGTTCACTGAGGTTTGCGCCAGTGGTTACCAGGATCGGTGTGGTATCATGAGGTTGTTCCGTGATTACCCTGAGATGTGTGCAGAGATTGCACTGTGTACCATTACCATGCTACACTGGAATAGGTTCCTGTAGCAGTGGTTAGTCATGTTTATGACTGTGTTTGCTTATGTGTTTTAAATGCCTTTTTAATGCAGAGTAATCAATCATTATTAATGCTTAAGTAATTAGAATGGATTATTCTTGTTGGATTCTTTGGTTATGTGCTGCGGACATTTACCTTGTTTTATTTAGATCTGAGAGATATCTGTTCTTATGTGATGTTTTACATTTGAGATGACCTGAGGGTCAAATGTTACTCTCTGATTCCAGTATCATAGATATTAGACTACTATGCTGTTCAGTTAATCATATTGCATGATGATGCCATTTTGAGATGACAATGTGTTTTATGATGTTATCTGATTATCTGGTATTTGGACATACCTCTGATTATGTTATGTGATGGATTTAATGCTATGGTTATTTACTTCATTCCTGCATTGCTATGCCTTTTGTGAACGTGAGTGATGTAAATAGATTATTTTAATATAATTAAATAAATGGTTAAATTAGGTGATTTAATACATTTATTGCTTCAGCTATGTTATCATATGCAATTGCACTTGATCATGTTGTTTAGTGTGCAGGATTTATATCCCTGGCAGTGGCACATGGAGTTAGTGATTCAGCCATTCATAATTTACCAATGTCGCCTTTGTATGGTCGACGTATCCTTAATTAAATGTTTAATTTAAACCTCTCGATGATTATTAAATCTGAACTCATTTGCATTATGTGATTAGACCAGTAAGCGTGTCTGTGCATTTAGAGTTTCGCTTTTTCATGAAAGTTGTTCAGGAGATTTATGTGTTTTTGAGTTTTTGGGCTTTTTAATTGATTTATTTTATATTTCTGGCAGCTTTTCCATAGATGAATTCCTATTTATAGGAATAGCCTATTTTCATTTGGGTTGATTCGGGATTTAACTAGGTTGGCTGGTTATTTGCCCTAATCGATTATTCACTCAAAAAGTGAATAAATATCCAAAGAGGAATTTAATTCCTCACTTCTCACTTTTGGATTGGAAAGTTGGAGAGTAAAACCCAAAATCCTCTTCATAAGGATTTACTATTTTGTTCATTGTGGGAGCTACGGGCATGGGATCGTCGCGAGGTTGGGCTCATTGGATCCAGCTCGGGGAAACCTTGGATTGTCGTGATTTTCAGCTACTTCTGCGAGATATTTATTTTATGGTTCAGATTCCCATTTTGCCCTTTTGGCTGTGAGGTAGGGCTTTCCTATTTTATTATTTCTGCTCCGTTTCAGCTTCTTTTTTTGGTAGCCGTTTGTTTGGAGGCTAAGAACTAGTGTTCCCCTCCGTTTCTGTATGCTAGTTCTACCCGGTTGGGTGGGTATGAACATTTCTCTATTTTTTGAGATGAGGGTTTGGGATTTTGCACCGTTATGCTGGCCATTTTTGCATAGGGTGTCCGTTTTTATTTATTTTTGGATTTTTGGAATTTTTGAACCCAAAGGCCAAATGGGTTTTAATTTTGTAGTTTTCCAAATTTTTGGGGTATTTACCTCGTTTTGGGTGCCGCCTTGTTTTCTCGGGTTTTCTTGGCACATTACGGTTCGTGGACCAGGATGATCTGTTTAGATATCAGTCAGACCACTTTTGTACCTTTTTGTTGCATTGGGATGCGTGTTGCATCCGTACTCCCGACGTTGTGTTCGGTTGAGTGATTTTATACCTGGTGTTATGGTTTCCTTTAGACCTTTGCTTTTGTTTCGTGAACGCTAAGATTCGTGTAGAATCCATACTCTCAGATTGAGGCCGATTGAGTGAGTTCATGATGTTTGGTCTTGTTACATCATTGGGATTCGTGTAGAATCCATACTCTCAGATTGAGGCCGGTTGAGTGATTTCATGATGTATGATTTTATTGGCTTTGGGATTCGTGTAGAATCCATCCTTCCCATGTTGCTTTCAGTTGGGTGTTTTCTTTGCATTATGTTCTCATTCCTGTCCTTGTGTTATGATCTTCGGGATGGTGGTGCACCACACACGAGTACGTACGTGTACATTTGTTGGGTGACTTGCGAGGCCCGATCTTCCGTGGATTTGCCGGAAGTTATGATCATTGGGGTTGGGATGAGAGTATGCATGCCCACAGGCACTTGTCGTAGGATGAGCATGGGTAGGGTAGGGTAGCATATGGAGGGGGCTTCTATCCTGTAACCTGCTGACTACTTCCTGGTTGGCAGAGGAAGTTTTATATAAGTGATAATTAAATTAAAACTTTGGGTGGTAATAAATACAAGATAATTAAAATGTGTGGGTTGTGTGCCTTCCGTCGTGAAGAGTAGCTGCCCTAGGTTGTGCACCTTCTATTGAGAAGAGCAACTTCCTATACTAGCTTGGGCTTGTCGATGCCAAGCGACTCTCCATGATGTCAGCCCCTACTTAGTAGCCTTTTGAGTGTCTGACCAGGACCTTTACTCCTTGCATTGTCTTAGGTTCTTGGTTCAGCCATCATACTGTCTGGCGTGAGTGTTAGCCTTGGTTGTTGTGCTTTTGTGTGTTTGTGGTTGGATCATTATCTCCATCAGCACGATGGGTGTGGACCTATGGGTGCTACGTGGTTGGGAGGCGTAGCTACCTTCACCACTGCTAGAGATCGGTGTATAGAGACAATCTTTTGTCCTAGTGCGACCGTTGCTGGATGTCTTCACTTGGTACTTCGAGTTTTGGAGTATGCTTTCTTGTGATTTATGCTTTCATTGGGATGCTTGTATATCATGTTTAGATGATGTTATTTTATTTGGCACATTCCCTTATTATGATGTGTAGCATATGATTAGATGATGTGATTTGCTTTAGTAGTATATATGTTGCTTACTGTTGTTTAGCATGTGATAGGTGATGTTATCTACTGTAGGATTATCTTATGCATTATCACTAGCATGTTAGATTTTCTTATGCTGTTATTATTGCATATTTTTAGTAGTGACGTCCCTATTACAACAGTACCGACGATTTGGTCAGTGGCTTGGGATGTTACGCGCGGGGGATGGCTAGGACCCTCGATGGTCTTATGATGCTATTGACGGTTGGGAGGAACCGCGTACTTAGGTTGGTTGTTTTGTTCTTGAGATGTATTTATGTACATTGCGATGTTGCTTTTGTTCTTTGCAATGTTTATTTCTATGTGTGCTTTGCTTTCATGGTTTAGATGGATAGATGTTCTTCATTCTGTGTTGTTCTTGCACTCAAGTGTTCTTTCCTCAAGCCTTTGTGGATCCAATACTCCCCGATGTGGAGGTTCTTTTGTTGGTTTTTCCCCATTTTTGAGTTCTGGCAGTGTTTTTTTCTTTCTATGGGCGACATTTGTTCAGCATTGTGCGACACTGATAAAGTATCGCACGCCCATACAAAGAATGTCGCATGAGATCGTAAAGTGTCGCACGCATTACTGAAGAAGTGTCGTATGACACTAGAAGAGTGTTGCACGGCTTTATGAGAAATGTCGCGCGATACTTTTCCAGTATCGCATGCCTTCTTGAGAAGTGTCGCGCTCAGTAAGGGAGAAGTGTCACCCTCCCTTAGTAAAAAGTGTTGCACGGTTTTTGTGAAAAACCTGCGCGTGCCATTAGCGAGCACTTTTCTTCGTGATCTGATCTTTTTGAGAGTGGATTTGGATACCCTTTTGGGCGTTCTTCGAGCCTATGTTGTTGCATTTTGAATTCAGGAGGTTTCTTTTGAAATCCAGTTTTTGGGTTTCTGTTGTAGTCCTTCGGGGTTTAAAATATATCGTATATTTAATTCCTTATACTTAAGATATATTTTAATATATGCGACAAATCGTTTGAGATAGGTTTCAGACCTCTCGGAGATAAGTTATGGATTCTAGGAAATTTCAGGGCTTCAGAAATCCAGACTTAGCCAATTTTCAGGGCTTCAGGATTTCAGGCTTAGCCAATTTTAGGATTTTGCATATTACCCCAACTTGGTGTTTTGTTGATGAGTGGTCATTTCTTATGCCCTCATCTTGTTTTTGTCGTTGTTGGCTTTGTTTGTGTGTGTCAGTTTGGTAGTGGCGTTCGGAGATTCGTTGGTTGTTGGGATTGTGTTGAAGTTTTCCGTTGCAATTGTTGTGATCCCTGTATGATGTTGTCTTGTGCATTCATACTTGTAAAAAAAAAAAAATCTTGGCTTGATTTGAATCCTTGTTTCCAAGGATCTCCGGGCGGGGCATTACAATCCAACTACTCACTGATGTTGATGAGTCAAATAAAGCGATGGTATTCACATGCCTTATTGAAATCAGGTTGATTTGTACAAGGGAGGTTCCACACCAATGTCTAGCTATGATGGAGATTATTCAAAGATTAGAAAAATAACAACTATATTCTTGGTACTCCAAGAAATTTTCATTTTCCAATAGACATCTCACCTTTTCTCGAGGAAACCATCAATCCAAAAAATACTTATGAAGGGAGTTCTAGAAATTGGTCTACATCTACATCTTAGCTTTTCACTCATGTTATTAATTACTGATTCTTTGTATAGAAGGAAGAATGTTCAAGCTAGTGCTAAAGCTACTTATGAGTTTTAGTCTTAAGAATCTTTGCTCTCATTAGATGTCTTCTCTATAGGTGCGTTACATATGATTGTATTGTGGCCTTTGGCTCAACATTGTACATATTTATTTCACTATTGAAGACACATGATCATTAGATATTTCTTTTGTTGTTATCAATTCTAGTCTTATATTCTACTGAATCTCTATGTTGTTGTTCTCTTTACAATATTTTTTGACCTTGTAGGCATGCTCATTGCTATTATAATTTAATAAACAATGGTGTCTATTAAGTGGTCAAATTTTAGAGCTGCTCCTTCAATTCTAAGATCTTTTATCTATTTATATCTGCAAAGATATCTAAAACTAAAATTGAATCCAATTATTTTAAATAAGCATGAATTTTTATTTTGTAAATTTAGTCAATGGTATATTTTGTAAGGAGCTTAACAACTTTCTTAGGGGAACACCCTCAAACAACCAAGGCAATAGCCAAAAGAGGAGAAAGATTTGGCTCATCCTTCTCTCATTGTGACTTTCTATGTTTTTTTTCCCATTTAAAGAAATTTGATGACATTCTCTATCCAATAATAGAAGTCTCACAAAAAATCACAAAATAGTCTAGTTCAACTCATAGGTGTTTAGTACTAAGTTGCAACCAATTATAATCAATTATCAAAATGTAATAATTGAGCATTATTAAAATCTGGTAGTGAACTCTTTATAATTTTCCTTTGAAGTTTGTGTTTCTTCTTTGTCCAACTTATGTTATCTTCTTATGCACCTTTCTTCCCATGTTCTCACACTTTCTTTTGTCACTTTTTCCATGTAGCAATCATACATCGAGTTCTTTAATGTTTCATTTATATTTGTATGTTTTTCACTTCTATTCTAGATGACTTAAACATGACACTAATTATTCATTCTTAAACTACAAATGCTAAATAATCAAATTAAGTTTTTAATTTTTTTTTTTAGACACCTTTTTCTCTCTTCCCTCTAAAAGAAGCTCCAAAACCCTCTTATTTCTCTCTGATTTTTTTGGTATTGTTAATCTATTAATCATTAAAAGGGTCGATGAATCAATTTGTAAAGAGTAGAGTGTTGGAATATTCTAGAGATGTGTGGTAATTTCTACCATAGAAATATAAAATAATAAATTATTTCTAGTATGTTCTAGTTTGTAGGTGCCTCAACCTACCACACGTAGGTGCCTCCACATCATGTAGGTGCCTTGGCAAGGAAGGAAGCATATGTAGGTGGAAGTAGGTGAATGTAGGTGGAATTTAAAATTATAGGTCAACTATATCTAGAGGTTTCCAAAGTCCTCTATAAAAGAGACATTTGTAATCAAATTTTTAGAAGGCAATACAAGTTGAGTTTGTTGTGCATCAATCTAAGTGTGAGTTTTATTTATCTTCTTCCTTGTCTTTGCCCACCAACATTGTGGTATTGAAGCTTGCTTGAAGGAAACTATTGGAGATAGTTGAAAGAGATTTTTGAAGATTGGCTATGAGGAGAAGAAGAAACTTTGAAGATTGGTAAAGGCTAAGCAACCATTTTGTTGCTGAGGCATATTTGAACCAAGGAAGGTATTTTGTTTCCCTATGTGTTATATGATTTAAGGAAATTTATTTTGTTTGAACATCAAAGAGAAAGGGTTTAGATATTAATGTATTGGAAGCATTTGAATGAGAAGAAAATATTATACTTTGTGTGTAATTGGTTCTAAAGAATTTGTGAGAAGTGTGGTATAAAGGATTTTATATTATTTTGGCAAGTTGAATTAGTAATTCTAAGTGGAAATATGACTTCTAATGTGTCTTATGCACAACCTCAAATTCCACTTCTCATTGGTAAAAATTATGATACTTAGGCAATTAAAATAAAAACTTTTTTTACATCTCAAGGGCTAACTAATATTGTTGAGAAAGGTTTTGAAGATCTAGCTAATGAATCTGATTTGAATGATCACCAAAGAAGGGAATTGAAGAAATGTAAAGAAAAAAATGGGAAAGCTTTGATGTTCATACAAATAGGTATGGAAGAATTATTTTTTCAAAGAATTAGAAATGTAAGTTCAACTAAACAAGCTTGGGAGATTTTAGAAAGTACATTTCAAGGTACATCCATGGTTAAGACAACCAGATTGCAATCACTTATAAGAACCTTTGAAAATCTACAAATGAAAGAATCTGAATCAGTAGATCATTTTTCAGAAAATGTTATGAATATTGTCAACCAAATTTAGATTAAATGGTGAAGATTTGTTTGATCAAAAAGTTACAAAAAAGATCTTAAGAATTTTGCCAAGCAAGTTTGATATAGGTGTGGTTACGATTGAGGAAACTAAAGATCTATCATTTTTGTGTTTAGATGATTTGTTTGGATCATTGATTGCACATGAATCTAGGATGAATAAGAATACTGACACAAATTTGGACAATTCTTTCAAGTCACAGATGATATTTGGGAGAGGGAGAGGACAAGGAAATTTTGTATTTAGAGGAAGAGGCAGAGGTAGAAACAATTATCAAAGAGAAGAAAGAAAGAGTTCATATCCTAGAGGATGGAGAAATTAAAATTCAAGGGGATACAATAAGAATCAAGAATCATCGATGTATGAAAAATAAAATGCTCAATGCTATTATTGCAAGAAGTTTGGACATTTTGCAAATGAATGTAGAAAGAAACAAGCAGATATGGGGAATCAAAATGCATTTTTTTTAGAAAGTAGTTCTCAGACATTATTCATTACATGACATGTTGCTCAAGCAAGTCTAAGTGATGTTTGGTTTCTAGATAGTGGTTGTAGTAATCATATGACATGAAATAGAGATATGTTTAAAATCTTAGATACTTTAGCCAAATCAGTTGTGAAATTGGGTAATGATAACATAGTAGAAGTCAAAGAAAAAGGTACAATCAATGTGGTGAAAAAGCTCAATAAGAAATCTATTCCTGATGTCTATTTTGTATCTAGTTTGAAGCATAATCTTATAAGTGTGGGACAACTTACACAAAAAGTTTATAAAGTTATTTTAAAGAATAACTTGTGCACTATATTTGATATTTCTCCAAGTAACATGGTGATTGCAAGGGTTGAAATGACAGATAATAGAGTTTTTTCACTTCACATTAAAAGTGGAGTGATGGAGGAGAGTGGCATGAGTTTCAAGGTTCAATGTCAAGATCAATCATGGAAATGGCATTTGAGGTATGGTCATCTAAATTTCAAGGGGTTGTGTTTTTTGCAAAGGAAAAACATGGTAAGAGGTTTACACCCTATTAAAGAACCATTGAGCTCATTTGAAAGTTGTATTTTTTTCTAAGCAACATAGAGAATTTTTTCCAAAAAAAATGTCATATAGAGCTTGGGAACCTTTAGAAATTGTGCATGCAAACTTGTGTTGTCCAATACAAACACCATCATTAGGAGGGAGCATTTATTTTCTAACATTTATTGATGATTATAGTAGAAAGAAATGGGTTAAATTTCTCAAATATAAATATAAGATATTTGTAAAATTCAAGGAGTTTAAGGCATTGGTTGAAAAACAAAGTGGTCTATTGATCAAGGTATTAAGGTTAGATAGAGGAGGAAAATACATGTCAAATGAGTTTTTGGATTATCGTAGGTATCATAGAATAAAGAAGACATTCACTACAAGTTACACACCTCACCAAAATGGTATTTCAGAAAGGAAGAATTAAACAATAATGGAGATGTCAAGTAGCATGTTGAAAGGTAAGAATCTACCTAATGAATATTGGGCTGAAGTAGTAGCATGTGTTTTTTATACTTTAAATAGAAATCCAACCAAGATTGTAAGGAGCATGATTACACAACAAACATGGAGTGGTAAGCAACATTCTATCTCTCATTTAAGAGTATTTAGTTGTATTGCTTATGCACATGTTCCTAAAAAAGCAAGAATTAAATTAGATGATAAAAGTGAAAAGTGCATATTTGTTGGTTATGATGAACATTCTAAGGCTTACAAGTTGTTTAATCCTATAACTAAGAAAGTAATTGTAAGTTGAGATGTTATATTCAAAGAAGATGAATCTTGGGATGGAAGTATAGATAAAACAATTGTAGGTACTCCAACAATATCATGTGATGAGCAGGAAGAAAGAGATAAAGAAAATCAAGTAGATGAATCAAATGGTCAAAGAGGAAGTCCATCAAGAAGTTCATACAAAGATGATAAAGATGATTTTTCAAGTCCACAAGTAAGTAATGAATCAGATCCTAAAATTTCACAATTGAGAACAAGATATAAAACCAATAAGACTAGAATTTTGAAAGATATATATGATCAAGAGGATAGGATAAATTCACAATCAATTTTTTCTCTATTTTCTCAATATCCTATTATTTTGAAGATGCAATCAAGGAAGAACAATGGAATCTATTGAAAAAAATGATACATGGGAACTAGTTGATTTGCCTAATGATAGATATTGTATTGGTGTAAAATAGGTTTATAAAACTAAGTACAACATCATTAGTTTGGATTGCCCTTAGCATCTGTCCAACATCCTCCCATATTTCTCATTGCATAAGAAGAAATAAAACTCAACCTGATATATCTGCATTCATTTAATTTTAATTTGCATCCCTATTTCATTTTGGATTGCATTCTTTGATCCATCACAAGATAAAATTGAACTAAAACTGATATATTTGGGTTCAGGTAGTTTTTCTTTGCATCATTGTTTTGTACTAGACTCCAATGTTGATTGCATTGCTAAATGAATTTCATAATTTTATTGCTAAAATAAATAATCTGATTCATTCTAAATATGTGATTATTTTTGTAATTCATACTTGCATTACCAATTTATAGG
Source organism: Cupressus sempervirens (assembly GCA_028749045.1). Taxonomy (NCBI): domain Eukaryota; kingdom Viridiplantae; phylum Streptophyta; class Pinopsida; order Cupressales; family Cupressaceae; genus Cupressus; species Cupressus sempervirens. The sequence goes on along the minus strand of CM053793.1, from coordinate 294,863,750 downwards.
GCACTTTGTTAAACATAATGGCATCTCCAAATTCTCAACCAGGGAAAAATAACAATGCATCTCCACCATACTAGCAAAGGAGATATGTCAATCTTGTATGTTCACCTTCCTTTACCTCTTTTCATTAACTCTCTCTCTCTCTCTCTCTCTCTCTCTCTCTCTCTCTCTCTCTCTACATATGTTTATACATGCATTGTCATGTGTTTAAACTATTCCATGCAATTTTTTTGGTGTTCAAAAAAAAAAATCTACTAAAATATATTGTGCAAGAGACTTCTTCAAACATATTGGCCTCCCCGACATCTCCACAATGGGTACCTAACCAAGCATCTCCCCCCTGTTAGCAAACATTAAATGCCACTTTTGTATGTTAACATCTCTCTCTCTCTCTCTCTCTCTCTCTCTCTCTCTCTCTCTCTCTCTCTCTCTCTCTCTCTCTCTCTCTCTCTCTTGCATGTTTAACTATATTGTTAGATACTATATTTCCATGTTTCTTCATAGAAAATTCATTTTCATGGCTCTAAAATATAGGTATTCTCCTTATTCATACCTACATTATTCTTGTACAAGACAATGGTTCAACCATACTCACCTCTCCACAATCTGAACAAGGAATATAACTATCAATGCATCTCCACCCTATTAACAAAGAAGAATAGCTAGTATTATATGTTCAAATTCCATTATCTCTCTCTATCTCTTTATATCTATACCATCTCTAAAATTATATGTTTTGATCATAAGATGACACTTATGTTTCAAACACAAGTACTCAAAAAACTTCCTTGGCACTATCTAGGAAACTCCTTCAAACACATTGCCTTCTCCATAATCTGAACTAATGCAGAGTATCAACACACTTCCACACCTTTAGGAAGGAGATGATTCCACTCTGGTAAGTGCAACTAACTTTATCTTGGTTCATTGTGCCTCTCTCTATTCCTCTCACTAAAATCATATACATCTCTCTTTATTTCTAAGTTTTCTATTTTTAACATGATCATGAAATACATGCATTTGTCATATTACTATCTACATGAATCTATTCTAGACCCCGTTGCTATTCGAATTGCTGAATGAATTTCATATTTTTATTGCTAAAATAAATAATTTGATTCATTCTCAATATGTGATTATTTTTTAAATTAATATTTGCATTACCAATTTACATGACACTTTGTTAAACATAAAATTTTTCAAACACAAGTATTCAAACAACTTCCTTGGCACTATGTATGAAACTCTTTCAAACGCATTGCCTTCTCTAGAATCTGAACTAATGTAGAGTACCAACACAGTTCCACACTTTTAGTAAGGAGAGGATTCAACTATGGTAAGTGCAACTAAATTTATCTTTGTTCATTGTGCCTCTCTCTATTCCTCTCGCTTAAATCATATATATATATATACATATATATACATATATACATATATATATATACATATATACATACATATATATATATATATATATATATATATATATATATATATATATATATATATGTATATACATACATACATATATATGTATATATGTATATATATGTATATATATGTATGTGTATATATATGTGTGTATATATATACATATATATGTGTATACACACACACACACATATATATATACATATATATGTATATATACATATATATGTATATATACACATATACATATATATATGTATATATACACACATATATATATATACACACATATATATACACACAATATATACATACATATATATATACATACATATATATACACATAACATATATATATATATATACATATATACATATATACATATATATATGTATATGTATATATATGTATATATGTATATATACATATATATGTATACATATACATATATGTATATATGTATGTATATATGTATATATGTACACACACACACACACACACACACACACACACACATATATGTCTCTCTCCTTTTTTGTAAATTAATTCACAAATTATTTTCTATGATATTATCTCAAACAAGATTTACTCCATTATTGAAGACTAACTTCCTACTATCATGCCTGTTAAGAATACATATATAGTTGTACACATGTATAACCATGTCAATCTATATAAGTAACTACTACTTTATGTAACCTTAATCTTATCATATTTTCTTCAATTCAAAAATTTATAGACAACCTTATTGCAAAGATATTACTTAACCAAGCTTTCTTTCTAGGCCACTCAAGCCAAAGTTGTCTTGACTACCAATGTAATTCGTTCCATCAATATTGGAGACTATGTTACAACACTTGTACTTCAGATGTTATCTTTCAAGAAGATAACTACCATTGAAGATGAAATGGACCGATATAATATTGTCTTGTTTGATAAAAATTACATGGAACTAGCAATACTACCTCAAAAATGCAATGACATTCTCTTCTCTGATAAGCTGAAAATCAAATTTGGGTAAAAGTACAAAGCTGTGTCACCTTTTAGGCTAATTTATTAGAATGATTGACTTTGAGTATTTCTATCTAAAACTCAATTTTGTTCAAACATATGATCTTGATAAATTTATTCTAGCTAAGTTATATATGGTCTCACACTTTTCCAATTGGAAATGTCTATTAAATGCATGTTTTATACTAGTTAGTATCCAATTACTAAAGAACTACAATTATTTTAGAAAAATGATGTTTCAATAACTCTTTTTTTTTTTATGATTTTTTTTTAATAACATATAAACACCATTTTATAGAGCTCAAAGTTAAGAATATTCACATATAGAGTTCATAGTGTTTTAATTAGATATAGTATTTTGTAATTAAAAAATTCTACAAGTACATATTTTAACACTCAGGAAGATGTCAATTTTGAGAAAGAAAAAATATTAAATCAAATTAATAAAAACTAAAAAATTATATGAAGTTCTAGGGGAGAGAGTCCTCTTTTAGAATCTATAAGTTTTCTTTTGGTTGGAATAAAATTATTTTGAAAAATGTGGTGGGAGGTGAAAACTATCGATTTGAATAAGTTGAAGTATGAATTGCTATAAAAGAGAAAATATAGGTCTAAAGCTAATTTTTATTTTTGATTGTTCTAGCTACATATGTTATCCATAACATAATATGAGATCAAAGGGAAATAAGTTTATTTCCATGTAGTTTTGTGGTGGGAACTAGACCCTTTATTTCCAGCATTTTTTAACAACTAAAAAGTTATCATTAAAAAATTGAAAAACATATAATTTTTTATTCCAAATAATTATTAAAAATTATATTTCTAAACTTCATCCATTTCTACACATTTCATTAGTTTACTTCATTTTCAAATTCTAAATAATAATACTAGTTTTATATCATCGAAGGTGAATAATTATACTTTTGTTAGCCTTTTCCTTTGTAAAAGGGTGACACAGGTTTGTGCTTTTACCCATCTATAATATCATTGAAAAAATATGTTTTTCGGCCCACATCTAAAGCCAGGTAAGCCATGCCATTTTTCATCTAAAATGACATTCTTACTTCCTTAACTTTCATTTCATGTATATGGCTAATTTTTTTTTTTTTGAGCAAACATTAGGGCCATAATCATCTTCAACCTTGACATCATTTATGAAGAGTACAAAATCATTGGTAGACCTAAGTACCTATACAAATGTTAGGAATAATAGATGCAAGAAGACAAACCAATTGTGTCACCCATCAAAACCACTAAATATGGTATCCATGTACCTCGTAAGGAACTACCATTGCCCTAAACTATAAGCCCAATTAGGGATTTGAATCCTTACTAAAGTAGGTGGACAACCAAAGGGAGGGTTACAACAAAAAAACAAATGAGATACTTTAATAACCAGCAAGGTAGTGGACAAGGTTTTAGCTTTGACATTTTGGACAATCAAGGCACAAAGACTAGAATTGTTTTCTATAATGAGGTATCTGAATTACACTATGATAGACTGCATATAGTTGATGCCTATACCATTTCTAAGGGTCTTGTCAAAGAAGCAAACATCAAAAACAACAAGTTGAACAACCGCATTCAAATCACTCTTGACCACTCATCTATTTTTAAATGTTGTGATGATGGATTGTCTACTGGGAATGTTCACTACAAATTTAAGCCAATTAATGAAATTGCAAATATCACCAATAATACTTTAGTTGACATTATTGGAGTGGTTGTTACTGTTGGAGACATTTCAACGATAAGATGAAGGGATGGAATTGAGGTCCTCTACAGGAGTATAAAGTTAATCTACAAATCACTCTTATCTATTGATGTCACTTTATGGGTTCCCATTTATCATAACGAGGGAGATGAAATCAAAGCATTGGAAGAATAAAAAAAGGTACTTGCCATTGCTATTAGAAATGGTCGTATTGGTGAATTTAAAGGAAAGGTCATAAATAGTACAACATCAACTATATTTACCATCGAACCATCTATACTAGAAGATGAATCCCTTAGATCAAAGATAAAAGTAGATTAGATTGACACACTTTCATTGCCAATGTTTTTAACAAAAAGCAATTTATCAACCAATTTAGCCACTATCTCTACAATCTTGAAAGATTATAAAATAATTGAAAATCCCATAGAGGTTACAATAAAAGAAACTATCAAATTCATCAAGGACAATTCTTTCTACTACCTAGCATGCCCGCTTCAAGTGGATGGGAAGGAATGCAAGAAAAAAATGTGTTGAAAATCAGACAAAACATGGGTTTGTTCAAGATGTTGCAAAAATTTACCAGAGTGCAAACTCCAAGGTCATAAAAGTTCCATTTGGACTATTGCTTTTGATGAAGCAGGTAGTTATCTTCTACAAATTTTAGCAAAGGATCTCTACATGTTGTAGTATGACAACACTATTAACACAACACCTGAATTCATCGTCAATTTTATGTGTTTCAATAGTTTCATTTTTACCCTATCATTAACGAATGAGATCTACAACTCAAAAAGTAGAGTAAAAGCTACCATTGCAAAAGCTGAGAAAATAAATATCCAAAGAGCAAACAAGTCTTTGCTTTCTAAAATTTCAAAATTCTTTATCTGAAATCTTTTTTTAGCCATCAATTATCCTTTCTTAGAACTATTTGAACACACAAACAAAATAAAGCACTATTGTACTATTTCCTTTCAAAATAAATGAGGACTGCACAATGTACTTCAAATTTATATATGAAGTTTATTTTCATAAACTATTTCAATCTATAGTTACCATCTTATCTCTTTTAGTTTAAGAAGAAGTTACCATTTCATTTGTAAATGGTTTCCAATTTCCACTTTGCTAATTGTTTATTTTAAACAACACACATCTCACAGACACAGTATGATCATGCTCCTATACAAAATACATTAGTATGAAAGTTGCTCCATTTCTTGGATAATCAACTCATTCCAGCATGCAATGATGATCGAAGATTCATCAAATTCCTTCATGTATGGATGTCATCTCAATTTTGACGTAAAATTACTTACAGTTGTTAAAGGAATTGCATGTATACAGCCATGCAGGTGCAACCATGCCATAAAAAATACACACCATTGGTGTACTATAAAGTCAAATTCCTCGATATTTTACAATTAATTAAAGAGTATGTCATAGAAAACAAAATTTGCAGGTGAATTTGATGGGATATCCTCTTGTCATGACAACTAAGCAAAAAGTCTCCCTGATATCTAAGCTAGAAGTTAATCTTGAGTTTGAATGCCAATGGCTGTCCAAAAATGTCATAGCTTTGTTATTTTGCTGTCTAGCTTTTATTCTTTCACCTTGTATACAATCATGGTCACTTTTGCTTCAATTAGTTTTCTATTTTGTCCGATAGGAGAAAAATGAAGTTTCAACACATAGAATAGGTAGAAACTGCTATGCTTCTTACGCATCTATCATGATAAATATGAAACGTCTATGACATCAATCTAATAGGCATTTCATTTGTTTCTGGCAGATTTTCCACTGACAATTCTCTTTTCTCTTTTTCTTTTTTGAGAGTAACCTTTTTCAGCTATGTTTGATTCCAAGGCGTGTATATCATTGAGAAATAACTAAATTTTTTTGTAGGCGCATGTATAATTTTTAAAACTCATTCTTGTAGAAAACCATCATGGTTGGAGTGTTTGTGAGTTGTTTAAAGTCACCGACTTATTTTATTCTATAGTCTACTTCCTACGAGAATTGTGACATAGTAACTTGAACTGATTGTCTTTTTATTATCTAATTTAGGTCATGAGAAGGCAGTCAAACTTATTGAGCCACTATTTTTTTATATATATAGGTAAATAGTTTTTTTTTTATAATAAGAATATTTTATGTTGAGTAACATATATTGAGATTTGAATTAATGTCCAAACCAAAGTGTCTACAACCCCTAAAGATGAAAACCCTCCTATGGCTACCTACATAGTTACATATTAGCTATCAACAACCATACAAGTCATACACATAAAAAATTGTGATGACCAAGTGTCAGATTATAGTGTTGGCCAAGGAAAAATGTTTTAACTATTTATGAGAAATTATAGTTTCCATTCAACTAAGTTGATTTTTCGGAATATGGAAAGTGTGTTGAAGATAAGGATTGATGAGTTGGATAATTTAATACCAGGAGAGGATTAGATAAGAGGCCCAAGGAATGGATTCCAAGAGAAGTTTCTAGAAAAGAAGAAGATAAACAAGAAGGAAAATATATTCATTGTATACATATTGAATCTGATCATAACCCTAAGATCTACAATGGTGTTTGAGCAGAAAAAGATTAGAATTACCTATTCAATGATGCAGAGCCACACCTTGGAAAGCTCAGGAGGAATACTCACTCAACTGAGTTACTTCAAGGGGCATGACATCAATCAGCCGAGATCGAACTCGAACCAAACTCAAGATTGGATTAATCAGAATATATAAATCTCCATAGTTTATCTTCACTTGCACACCAAGATCTTTAACCCGGAATGTCCTCAAAGAAAATATATTTGCACTTTTACAAGAGAGACCAAGATCGAATTGCTGCCAAACTCCATAGTTGATTATCTATATCCTTTCTAAGGCAAAAACTAAAACTTTCTCTATTACCCAAATTCGAATACCTCTCTTACATAGCCAACCGGCTTATTTAAAACTGACTCTCCTTTTCTAATAAAAGGATGAGAAACGTTTTTTTTGTCTTCTATCCAAGAAAAGGATAAGAATCTGAAACTGCCTACTACCTATTATTGGAATCTGACAATCATGCAGTAGGTCACATTTTAAATATCCACATTTTTTTCGTCTTCTATCCAAGAAAAGGATAAGAATCTGAAACATTTTTTCTACCAATATTAGACAGTCATTTTCTAAGTCAGGAATATTCCAAAAATTGCCTACTACCTATTATTGGATTCTAAAAATCATTAAACACTCCACCTACGAACTAAAAAAAACTATTTTAATTTAAGATCCACACACCTGGTCCTAGGTGGCTATATCTGGAGAGCTTATCGAACTGCTACTCTAGGTATGCCACCACATGTAGGACGTTATTACAAAATTCAAAAACTAAAAGCATTTAAAACATAACATTAAATTTCCTATTACATTTTCAACAATGTTGCCTCCTGTAGCGTTTGTCTTCTCTGCCACTGCAACATACTCCCCTGTAGAATGAATCTCAAGTCCTCTTGAGATGATGTGTTGTAGAAATGAATCTCATTCTTCTTTCGAACTTTCCAATTTCTTTGAACTAGGATGAACATATCTACAAGAAAAATAAAAATAATATCCAACTTCTCCACCTTGTAGCTTTGATTCTTTAATGCTGTAAATGTCATAGAAAATTCTCCAGCATGATTCACTATACATGAAATCTGCATCCCTGCATAAACATTATTAGAAGAAAACATATCATCAACATTAAGATTATTTGAGTTCTATTTTTGAATATGAGCTTCCTTATACACCATGTAATGTGCATCATATCTATCTTCATCAATAGTAACCATAAACTTATCTACTTCTTGACTATCAACCAGTTTCACATCTTGAATCTTAAGAATCGTATTTATCTCTTCTTCCTTTATTAAACATTTATCATCATCTTGATCTTCTATAGTAATCTCACTTTCAAATATCTCTTTCTTATTACAACTTTGCTCAAGAACAATAACAGTATTGCACTCTTTCCTTTCTTCTTCAAGCTAAGTTTGTGTACTACCACCATGCCTTTTCCATTCTTCCACAATGGCTGCAAATTTTTTTCATAAATCAGATTCTTCTTCAGAACTTGCTGTTACACATTCCTTAGCTTCATCTTCATGCCATTCCTCTTGACATTTTTCTTCATTATGCATATTTAAGGCTTCATCAGTTGCCTCCAAAATCTTTTTTATTAGAGTACCTTCCAGCATTGTACTCTTCTCTATTTTCAAAGAACATGTTACTGTTCCAACCAAAGATTGTTTGCATTCAAATCCAATAGGGCTTGTCTTGTTACTGCTCTCGTTAAGAGATACTTGCTGCACTTCTTGTTGCTGCACTTTGTGTTCTTGCTGCACTTCTTTCAACTTAGCCTTATTCTCTTTCAACTTAGCATCATTCTCCTCAAGTCTCCTTCTCAAATTGTTTATCTCCTCTTCTATCTTGCTTAGCTCTTCTCTTTGTTTTCTCCTTTCTTCTTTCTCTCTTTTCTTCTTTTCCTCTATCTCCTTCTGTTTAGAATTTTTTCTCTGCCGATACCTTCTAAAAAGATACAATAAAGCTGCTTCTTCTTGTCCCATCATTCCTCAGCTAGGTTATTTTCTTCTTATCTAGTCTCCTGGACTTCTTCTCAGACAATTTCTCTCAATCTTTCACAATCACACAAACATATACACAACTATTTTTTTCCCAAACCTTTTGCTGAGCTCTGATACCAAAAATGATGCAGAGCCACACCTTGGAAAGCTCAGGAGGAATACTCACTCAACTGAGTTACTTCAAGGGGCACGCCATCAATTAGCCAGGATCGAACTCGAACCAAACTCAAGATTGGATTAATCAGAATATATAAATCTCCATAGTTTATCTTCACCCGCACACCAAGATCTTTAACCTAGAATATCCTCAAAGAAAATATATTCGCACTTTTACAAGAGAGACCAAGATCGAATTGCTGCCAAACTCCATAGTTGATTATCTATATCCTTTCTAAGGCAAAAACTGAAACTTTCTCTATTACCCAAATTCAAATACCTCTCTTACATAGCCAACCGGCTTATTTAAAACTGACTCTCCTTTTCTAATAAAAGGACGAGAAACGTTTTTTTTTGTCTTCTATCCAAGAAAAGGTAAGAATCCGAAACTGCCTACTACCTATTATTGGAATCTGAAAATCATGCAGTAGGCCACATTTTAAATATCTACATTTTTTTCGTCTTCTATCCAAGAAAAGGATAAGAATCCGAAACATTTTTTCTACCAATATTAGACAATCGTTTTCTAAGTCAGGAATATTCCAAAAATTGCCTACTACCTATTATTGGATTCTAAAAATCATTAAACACTCCACCTACGAACTAAAAAAAACTATTCTAATTTAAGATCCACACACCTGGTCCTAGGTGGCTATATCTGGAGAGCTTATCGAACTGCTACTCTAGGTATGCCACCACATGTAGGACATTATTACAAACTTCAAAAACTAAAAGCATTTAAAACATAACATTAAATTTCCTATTACATTTTCAACAATATTGCCTCCTGTAGTGTTTCTCTTCTCTGCCATTGCAACATTCAAGGAGGTACAAGGGCTAATTTTTGACATGGTGAATAAGGTTAAAGGTTGGAGTATTTATTGATACTATTGGCTAGTGAATCTAAGCATAAGGTTGAGATGAATTGGGTAGAGGTGAAGAGTAATTTCTTGAAGGGTTTTCAAGTGAATCAAAGATAGAGATGACAATGAAAGCTAGACAATGAATCAACTTTATGAGCTAATCTTAGATCTATATATGTAAAGTGAGTTGTACCTGACACATCAAAACCTATTGTTACTCTCTAACCATTGTATCAATATTTTGAAATCCTTTAATCAGGGTTGACCTAATAGTCATGTATAAATCCTTTAATTGGGTGATATTCTAATGGAATGTTCTAAATTCCTCTCACCAAGCCACTTTTAATAGGGTGATTAAATCTTTTAACAAGATCACATTTAAAAGTATGTTTTATAAACCTTTAATAGGGTTGGCTCCCAAAAGAGCTCACTTTAAAAGAGTGAAAATATTGGTGACATGTTACTGATGTTTTTTCACAAATTGGGTTTCAATGTTAAATCCTAGCGTCAAACTTATGTGGATGTTATTTGTGACATTTTACTGATTAATGTTTACATTATGCAATTCTATTATATTTAGGATAGTGAACTGCTAGTTGATGTTATTGAAAGTTAATTATAGAGACTAAGGTATGGAATGATAAGATCTAAAGTTGTTTAAGTGTTTCTTTGTTCAATTGATACATCTAGAACTTGGATAATTGATTCACCATCCCTCTTAGTTATTCTAAACATTCTAGCAGATTAGGGGACAATTACTTCTCTTGTTAGGATTTTAAACTTGGAAGCTCATAACCAGGGGACTAAGAAGAAAATGGAGGTCCAAGTTGATAATCTTGTGGGAGTTGACAACCAGAAGAAGGATAATATTGTGTCATAGGCTACTACTAATAAATACGCCCTTGTTAAAAATATTTTTTTCCAAATCGAAGGAGTCCATTACTAGCTTGGTAAAAAAGAATGATGACCTAAAGGACAAGTTTTATAGGATGATAAATTTCTCTATTTGTGTTATACATTCTACCATGACTACCCTACATCTTCTAACACCATGGGCATGGAGACTTCCCACTCATTTTATGACCTCCTAGAAGCTGATTAGCCACGGCTACTACTAGAGAATCTGAACAAGAAGAAGAAGGAGAATTAGCTCCTCATCCCTTGTTATTTCTTTTTTGATGTTTATGTTTACTATTTACTACTTGGAACATTGGGTTTATCTTTTTATTAATCACTAGAGTTTGTTTATTCCCAAAAATTTTTAAGAGGGAAAATATTTTGTATAATTATGACAATATGTTAGTTGATAGTTGTAGTAAGTTTAAGTTACTTTTCATTCATTGCTTAATCAATCAACTTGCAGGTGTGAACTATGAAGTTGATGATGATGATGCCAAAGAAATCATACTTAATAATATGCCTTCAAGCATTGATGACATTTTTTTCACTTTGAAGAAAATTAATCCTAACTTAGAAACTATAATTTTTTTTTTTGATAAAGTGGATCAAACCCCATTTTTGCTTCTTTTTTATATCAAAAACATCTTATTTCATTTGTGAGCTTTGAGTGCAAAAATTTCCATAAAGAAACTTTTGTTTAGGTTGAAGATGAATGAAGGTAATAATATTGTTCAACATATAAGTACTTTTCATTCACGGCTTAATCAACTTGCAGGTGTGAACTCTAAAGTTGATGATGATGATGCCAAAGAAATCCTACTTAATAGCATGCCTTCAAGTGTTGATCATATTTTTTCACTTTGAACAAAATGAATCCTAGCTTATAAACTATATTTTCTTTTTCAAATGATGAAGGAAGTAGAGTTCATAAAATTCATCATATTATTAAGGAATGTGTTTTAGTTGCTAGAAAGAAATCTAATGTTCTTGTTACGAGAGGTTTTAAATTCTTTTATTGTCAAAAAAATGGACATGTACAAATGAATTGTATTTAATGGGCCAAAGATTTTATTAATGGGAAGTTAAAGAAAAATATAATTTTTGTTGCAATTGAAGGGGAGACACACCTATGTGATTTTGTAGTACATACAAGAAGATAATTTAATGGTGTTAGTACACCTAGAATTGATACGAGATTTGTACTTTAAATAATAGCAAAGAAATTATAGAAGGCTAGAGGTAGGATGGCATCTATTGTCTCAAGCTTGCTTCTCACTAAGAGATGATTATTGAATGAGAAACACCTATTTGTGTCCTTGAAGAGAAGAGGGAGATGGGAGTATGACTTCCCTTCCAAATAGAGAGGAGGAAAAATATCTCATGTGCACCTAGAGTCATGAAAATAAGTAAGTTGAGAAATAATGCACGCTTGATTTGTGAGTTTGAGCCTAGAACAATAAACAAAGTCATATTAGTGATGATTATTTCTGAAAAACTTGAGGAGGAGTTTGACACACTCAGAGAAGATGTGGAATTTCAAGGAAAAGTGTCTCAATCTCATGTGCAACACTAGAGGAGACATTAGAAACACTTAAAGGAGATGTGGAATTTTAGAGGAACTATGAAATATTGTGCAAGGGAATTGGGATCACTCATATTATGAGGACAACTTCAATATTTGTAGTTTGAAGTTACAGACATGAAATCTACTTGAGCAAGAGAGAAGATTGGTGAAAGCACATGAAATCTACTTGAGTAAGCAAAGAAGATTGGTAAAAGAATTTTATCAAAGTCTCCAATGAAGAATATTGGTGAAGGAACTTCATCAAAGTTTTTAGAAGGTTGGGTTGAAACCCTTACAATTTACACCCTTGTTGAATCAATGCAATAAGACGGGGAATGTTCACTTAATTGCATTAACTAGGTTAGTTTCTAAATGTAGGTTAAATAAATAAATTAGTTGGTAGAAATTTATTTTCATAAGTATCTTTTTAAAGGGAAAATAAGACTATATAAAGCTTTTTTATATCAATATGAACCATTCATCTTGTATTAGAATGTATCCAATGAAAATTTAAATAAATAATATTAATCTTTTGTACTTAAAAACTTTCATTTTTAATAGCTCCTATCTATGCCATAAGGGGAGTCACCAAGGTAGGTTCAAGCCTTAAATTGAGGTCTGTGTTGCTAGCTCTAAATACTTTTCAAACTACTGAATGCCCTTAACATAAAGATTTAACCTCCTTATCACTTTACCAAAATCCTCAGATTTGGTGTGTGTAGGCAGGATGAGTTACGAACTCCAAAACAACAAGATGCAAATATTGTGATTTACCTCTATCAGGCCCAATCCATCTTCTCATCATTCCTTTTAGCATAGAATTCTTACTTATCTTATGGCCTTCAAGATATTCTTACTAGCATTAGTTGTTCATGTTTCACATATTGATGTTATGGTCTAGCAGTTATAGATATTTATTAAATAATACTTTTGTTTAAAAAGTATATGTAAAAGAAACCTCAGTGTATTCAAAAGCATGTCTTTCATGGTATTTCTTGTAAGATGTTGATTGGGGCATGACTTAGTTATCTCATAAATTTTTTTTCTACAAATTTGTCTCCTAAATCCTTTTGTAGTTCTATCAAGTGTGACTCTTTGTATTACTATTAAATCTCACTTATTCATACATCAATTTATTTTCCACTTTACAAGTACAAGCTTCAAATGCTATATCAATCTACTACTCATTTCAATTTACAATATTATGAAGGTTACACTACACATTCTGATGATTCGATAAAAATCCCCTAAAAGCTATTCAATGTTATTCAATACTAATATTCTCAAGAACAACCTTTCATTGATCACGTGCAATTTGTCTTTCCATACACATAAAGAAATTAAGTGGCCATTATAAGTGACGATGTTGGATATTGACTATTATTTTTCTCTTACTTGCCTACTCTTTGCTAGGAAAGTTACATGTAAAAAGACCTTCCTAATGCCAATTTATACAAGGAAATAAGAAAGACTTTAAATCACCTTTAGAACATTGAGATGTGAAGGAAAAAAAAAAGAACATAAAAACACAATGCACATAAGATAAACAAAGGAGACCAAATTAACATGTGAAACCATTTTGGGAAAAAACCTACCACCCAAAAAAACCTTGAGAAATTTTGTATTATAGTAAACAATTTACATACAAAAAACTCTAATTTTTTGGACAGGCTCATAAGCTCATATTGTTTTCCAATCAACCTGACTTTCACCATTAAAGTACAATAAAACATGTAAAATTTATAAATTGAATTTTGTTATGAAATCTGGTGCATTAACTATCACATAACAAAATTGTTATTGGAAATATTAGTCACTCCTTTAGTGAGAGTCCTAATGGTCATTCTCTTCGACATCAGGACAATCCCTTCTCCATTGGAGACTCCCTTCAACATTGATTACTCCCTTCAATATTAGACACTCCCTTCAGCATCAGTCACTTCCTTTAGCATCAATCACTCCCTTTGACATCAATCACTCCCTTTAGAATTGGTCACTCCCTTTGTCATCAAACACTCCCTTTGTCTCACTCATGTGGATGCATTTGATCATGTAGATGCCTTTTGTCACTCAGATACATTCAGTCACAAGAATGCCTCTAGTTATTTGCATGCCTTTGGTCACTTGGATGACTTTGATCACTTAGATGTCTTTGATCATGCAAACATCTTCAATCATGTGGATACCTTTAGTTACATGATGCCTTCATTCAAATGAATTCCTCTAGTCTCTCTATCACCACACATGTACTATACATGGGAGTCATTGTACAAAATACTGCTTCACTGTATGTCTAGGAAGCTAATACCCAAATATCCTGCACCATATGGTGTGCCCAAACTTTCCTCACATACTTGTGAGAATTGTATAGTCCGAGTCATTGCTAAAAATCTCCCACTTGACGAGGACATACTCATATCCACAAAGTTTCTTAACACAGCCACATGTGCCATCCAAACTTAATTTTTATCATTTTAATACCTGCAAGGTATACAAAATGAATTCAAAAGAAAATAAATTTACAACTTACAACTATAGTCTCAAGCCTCAAAGCCCATCTACCACATATACACTAAGAAGCTCCCACTAGATAGGTAATGTCAGCTTGATATGAATATATTAAACAATATCTCTACACTCTTTAAGTATTTATGAGTACCTACAATTAATCATTCCATGTCAACCCCAAATGAAACATTGCAATATCATGACGTATCAAGGAAATTATCAATATAATCATTACAAAAAAACTAAACTAAGATCAATATCAAAGTTCCAACCATGGTCTCAGGAACATGAAAATCATGCCAACATGATCTAAAGAATCTCAACCAAAGAGAATATATGTTCCAATTAGAGATGTCATAACATGCTAAATAAAAACATAATCCACACCTTTATCAAAAAATGGTTAGGTCCTCAAGATGTCAATATCTTTAGTAACATGAATATTAATATCTCCAAACAATATTTCAACAAATGTAAAAAGATCCTTTTGCAACATTAAAATCTCATGCCTCCAACATTTGCAATACTAATGAAGATCATTCACTATGTCACTACCAATAACTCCTACTAAACTATGGCGTTGAGTGACACATGGCCTCTATGTCACTGCTAACAAATCACATTGTATGGTGGCGTTGAGTCACACATGACATCATGACAAACATATTCAACATGAAGATTGAATTATTCTAACCGAGCATCATCAGATGATTGATTAGCCAAAGATGCACTATCGACAAGTTCATCATCACTCAGAATCAAAAGAAATCTCCATTTTATTCTTTTTTTTCCCTTGTCTTTGCAATCCTTTTAGATATTCCTAGCCTTCCTGTAGTTCCAACACTTCACTTTGGACTTCCTTCCAAAATATTTAGGCTTCATGTCCTTCTTTCTTTTATCCTTTGATATTTCTCAAATAGTGAGAGCCTCTTTAGCCACCTCAAAAGATTTTGTTCATATTTCTTCTGAAAAAAATGCAATAACTACATCTATTTTAAACTAGGGTAGTACTTACAATGACCATCACAAAATGATCCCATGAACTAGGCAATGATAACAATAGTAACATGAATCACTCTTCTTCACTAATAGACACACCAACCAATGTTAGTTGTGCAATCACCATATTGAACACATTTAAATGATCTTCCACATTCATTCCTCCATCTATCTTCAAAGGATACAACTTCTTTCTTAGGAAGAGATTGTTCACCAATGATTTTCCTTGATAAACATCTCCCAAATTCTTCCACAAAGAATGTGCAGGGTGTGTTCAAGGAGTTGGGTCACAATTCTATAGAAGTCAATTCTGCAGAATGAGACCACTTTAGAAATGGGTACCTAATTTGTTAGAATCAAGTACCTATTAGGGTTTGAGTGCCTGATCCGTATTCAAAAATCATGCACCCGATTTAAAAAAAAAACATATAACCTATTTTTGATGGGGTTTTTTGGCATTTTCATTCTCATTGTAGAATGGGAGCCCAATTTATGCTTGGAAATGGGAGCCCATTTTGTGTTTTCTACTAACCCTCGGCTACTATTTTTCACTCTACTAGGTATTTTACTTTGATTTCTATTATTTTATTTTATTTTTTTTAGTTTTTCACTTTATAATTTTGTCTATTTATTGTTTTTTTTTTCACATTTACTAGTTTTTTATATGTAAAATTCTAGATTTTAAAATTCTAGATTTCCATTGTTAATAGTTTTATATTTAGACTATTGTTAATTGAAAATCTCTGCAAATTAAAATATCATATTTTTTGATAGTTAGATCATTTAATTTATTTTTTTATAGATGCTCATTTATAAATTATTATATTAGATGTTTCGATGTATTTAATTAAAGTTAAAGTAATGGATGATTAAATAGATGCATTAGATGTTTAGATTTTTTAAACATGCAGCTAACCATGTAATCCATTTTAACTAGAGCCATAGTAACATTGACCTTAACTTATATAAATCGTAACTAAACCATATGTAATGCACATAATCTGAAACCCTTACTTCAATCCTACATCTAACTCTAAACCTTAAATGCCTAGCTATAGAGAACAAGTTAAGTTTCAAACCTTATATTTGTAACCCTAAGATATGGACACTAAATTCTAAACATAAATGTAAACCATGATGTTAGCTACCCATATCCATACCCTAACACTAAACCTAGAACCAAGTTTAATTAACTCATACCCTAAAATATTATTTCTAAAACTTAACCATGTAACCCTAATCTTGCAGTTTAAGGTGATGTATGTATGTTTGAATTGAATGTAAGTTTAATATTTTATGTGGATGTATTAAATTTATAAAAATTGGCAAGTGTTGCAGTCTCTCAATTATTCACATATGTTGACATGTATGAATTGATACCATTATATGAAAAAATCAAGTTAGAATTTATTTTAATTTTTAAATAATAAATAATCAATCTTTATGTACTAAAATAAATTCTAAATTCAATATATCAAATAATAGATAATTTAAGTTTAATTTATGTATATATCAAATGATCTTGATCACAAATATTAAATCATAATAGTAAACAAGGTACAAAATCTTAATACTAATTGTGACATAGACCTAAACCATTATCCTAAGCCTAACCCTATTAAAAATCGTAACTTCAACCATAAAACTAACTATATTCCTAAGTCTAACATCAACCTAATCATAATTGTGCAATAAATATCTAAACTCTAAACATAAAACTAAGTATAATGTGCTCCCTTATCTTAAAACCGTATTTTAAACTCTAAACCCTAGATTCATGCAACTCTAATCCTAAGCCCAATTCTAATCCTAACATTAACTAAAACCCTAATCATAAACAATCATGACCAAATCCTTAACATAACCTTAGCCCTAATTATGACATAAACCTAGATTCTCTTAAATTCTATTTGTGATTTTCAATAAGTCATGTTTCCCTTCCAAATCAAATTTTAAATTTTAAATCCGCTACTCTAAATTATGTGTCATCGTATCCATTTATCATTTCATTATTTAGTTAGATAAATTTTAAAACAAAATTTTCAATAATTTAATAGCCATATATTTTTTTATACACTAACCTTAAACATAGTATTAACCTTGATGTAAAATTTCACTCTCACCATAATTCTAAGCTTGACCTTAACACTAATTAAAATTTTAATCATTATATTAAAAATGAGAAACCTAACCCTAATCATTAATTCCAAACCCTAATACAAGTATCCTAACCCATTTCTTAAATGATAAACCCAATCCTAAATGTTAATCCCTAATTCTAATTGCAACTTCAAATCTTAAACCTAACACTTGAACCCTAGCCCTAACCATACCAATAACTATGATGGAAAGTAATCCTAATTGTAACCATAATTAAAAATCCTAGCCCTTAAAGCTAGCACATGATCCTAAAACGTAAACCCTAATTCTAATCCTAATTTTTAAACACTAATTCTAATTTCTAAACTCTAAAATTAAATTATCATCCATAAATCCTAAATCTTAACCTAAACCATTATTCTAAATTCTAATGCCTAAATCTTAGATGATAAGCCAAAATACTAGCTCCATAATCCTAAATCTTATATTTTGTGCCCCGATCATAATGTTAATTACTCTACCCTAATTCTAAATGGATAACCCTAAATTCTAACCCAAACCACAATCTTAAATGTTAAATCCTAATTGTTAATATTGAACCTTAATCATAAATGCTGAGACATAATCCTAAACATAAATATAAATACTAAACACTCATATTAAATCTTACAAAATCCATACCATAATCCTAATCATATTTCTAATAATGATGTAAACCCATACCATAATCTTTACCCTATCCCTAATTCTAAATGTCAAACCATGATTATAAATGCTAGACCCTAATTTCTCAATAATTGCCCTAAATGATAAAATCTAAATTACTAAACACTACATGTCGATCTTAACCATAATTATAAATCCTAATCCTTAAAGATAGCACATGATCCTAAAGTGTAAACCCTAATTCTAATCCTAATTTTTAAACACTAATTCTAAGTGCTAAACGCTAATATTAAATTATTATCCATAAATCCTAAATCCTAACCTAAACCATAATTCTAAATTCTAATGCCTCATCTTAAATACTAGCCATAATCCTAAATCTTATATTTTGTGCCCCAATCATAATGTTAATTACTCTACCCTAATTCTAAATGGATAACCCTAAATCCTAATCCAAATCACAATCTTAAATGTTAAATTCTAATTGTTAATATTGAACCTTAATCATAAATGCTAAGGCATAATCCTAAACATAAATATATTTATGCTAAACACTAATATTAAATCCTAGAAAATACATACCATAATCCTAATCATATTTCTAATAATGATGTAAACCCATACCATAATCTTTACCCTAACCTTAATTCTAAATGCCAAACCATGATTAAAAATTCTAGGTACCCTAATTTCTCAATAATTGTCCTAAATGCTAAAATCTAAATTATTAAACACTAAATCCCAATCTTAATCATAATCATAAATCCTAATCTATAAAGCTAGCACGTGATCCTAAAATGTAAACCCTAATTCCAATCCTAATTTTTAAACACTAATTCTAAATGCTAAACTCTAATATTAAATTACCATCCATAAATCCTAAATATTAGCCTAAACCATAATTCTAAATTCTAATGCCTAATCTTAAATGATAAGCCAAAATACTAGTCATAATCCTAAATCTTATATTTTGTGCCTCAACCATAATGTTAATTACTCTACCCAAATTCTAGATGGATAACCCTAAATCCTAACCCAAACCACAATCTTAAATGTTAAATCCTAATTGTTAATATTGAACCTTAATCGTAAATGCTAAGGCATAATCCTAAACATAAATATAAATCCTAAACCTAATATTAAATCCTAGAAAATGCATACCAGAATCATAATCATATTGCTAATAATGATGTAAACCCATACCATAATCCATACCCTAACCCTAATTCTAAATGCCAAACCATGATTATAAATGCTAGACCCTAATTGCTTAATAATTTCACAAAATGCTAAAATCTAAATCCCATATCCATCCCCCTCTTACCATCTCTCTCTCTCTCTCTCTCTCTCTCTCTCTCTCTCTCTCTCTCTCTCTCTCTCTCTCATACACACACACACACACACACACACACACACACACACACACACACACACACACACACACACACAATCTTCCTTGAGATCTATCTCATCTCACCCCTGCCCCATCCTCTCTCTTCATCTCATCTCTTCCCCCTACCTCTTATCCCTCTTCTCCCTTTCTACCCACTTTCAACATCTTTTCCTCTTGATTATTATCTATCTTTACCTCATATCTTTTGGATTATTATTTTATTTTGTTTAAAGTTACCATTCATATTGTCTTAGATTTTAGTTAGGTTTGTAGTAATGATTCAATTTATTTTATCATTCAGATATTTTTAGAATTTACATTTAATTTGATTTATTAATAATTTTTTGGAGTATTATTTTATGATTAGGCTTAAATTTGGTATTATGTTCAATCAACCTTAAGATTAAAGTTTACTTAAGTGTTTAACTTTATTTTAGTGTTAGCATTATGGTTCTATTTGGTGTAGATTAAGATTAAATTAAATTTATTATTAGAGTTTATTTTTAGATTTATTTTTTTTGGATTAAACTAGATTCCAAGAAAGGACATTTAGCATTCGCTTTTATTTAGTCTTCATTTTCAATATTATTCAAGATGATATTCAATTTCTTTAATCCATATATATTCTCTCCTCTTTTTTTTCATATTCAAGTACTTAAAGATGTATTAGATGTAAATTGATATGGTTTTAAAGATGCACATTTATATAATTGATATTTTAGATTTATTTTATTAAATAGAAATTTTGTGATTTTTTATGTTGGTTACATATATGCAGATTATATTTGATTAACCCAACCCCTCCCCCATCACCGCCCCTGCCCCCTCCATCTCCACCTCCACCTCCACCCTCACCTCCACCCTCACCTCCAAGAACACCTAGTCCTCCTCCTCCACCTACTACAAAGGATTTGAGGGAGAGCATGAGGTGCAACCTTCATGACTTTATGTGAGATATTCAGACCATTAGGCATGAGGCCTAACCCCAACCCCCCCACCTACTTCGCCTTGCAGATATCATGCAAGGCATTGTACACTCTATTGAGATTTGGATAGTGACATTAATAGCTTTAGACTATAGAGGAAAAATATGTGTACCTTCTATTCTGATGGCCTATCTTATAAAGAAGTCCATTAGCTCAAATTAGAAAAAAGATATTTTATTAACTCAAAGATGGGTCTTGAGATAAGTGATAAGAAGCCTCACATATCTATTAGATCGTGCACACATCCTCGAATATCACAACACTTTTGGGAGTGGTGGTGGATGGTATTTGATCATCCACCACACGCTAATCATGAGGTGCCCAAGTACTTCCTTAAGAAACTATGGGCTAAGTTTGAATTGGGTTTGAAACCCAATTATTTTGATATTAGAGTATTTTAGGGGGTTGGTAGAGGTATGCCTTAGGATAGGCCCAGGGAAAAGCTCAATGGTTATACAAGGAATCGTAGAGGTCCTTAGCCTCTTGTTTTGCTACCTACACTAGTTGTCCTAGTGCCTCTCCATCATCAAGCTATGTCATCTGCTCTTACTTCATTCAGTTCCCTTTTGGGAAATTTAGTAGACCAGTGGATGTAGGTGACAGATATTCATTCACTTAAACACATTTGTACTAGTTGTGTAGGTATGTGCAGAGGCCCCTAAAGTGATGTTGATGTAATATAGGATGGCCATGATGCCGAGGGCACTAGTTTTTTTGATGAGGTGTATGCTACTCATGGTGGTGGTAGTGATGAGATTGATGTTGAGTCCTTTTTTGACCTTCTTTGTGGAGAGGGAGAGAGTCATGAGTAGTAGGTAAAAATTTAATTTTAAAATTTATAAAGTACATTATTATTTACTTTCTACATATATACATAATTTTATTAACCATATTAATGTATGTTGATTTTCAATTAACAGATGATGGATGATATTGTTCCTCCTAGGAGATAGTATAGTCTTTTTTTGAGACCTTCATACATTGGCATCCCTCATACTGTATGCACTTTAAATTACACTATAAATAATATACATTGGAACTCGAATTTAATAACATGTTCTCATATATTATTTTTATCTTATTTTGTAGGGATTGTCATTTGTTACATAGTCTAATGCTTGTATGGGTCTTGATCCATCGACCATTGAGGCACAACCTCAAATACCCATGGTATGATCTTTTGAAGACAAATAATTTGTACTAGTTTTTTGTAAACATTTTTATTAACTTATCTTCAAATTTTATTTGAATGTATATTAATGTATTTTATTTTTATAAATAGGAGATGGATCGTACTTTTCCATATAGACATTGGTATAGTCTATTTTTGACTCCATCTTTTGACCATTTTAGACATGTTGATGATCATCATGGTAGCATATCTCTAGACACATCTGTGACATTGGATACTACTTAGGTACAATATATATGTCATTATTTCAAAAAAATGTAGTGTAGATTATGTACTTTTTAATTTACGTGCTTTGTAATTCATGTATATATAATTTTTACTCAAGGTTTATGTATCCATGATTTACAAGCTAGATTTTGAAATTCATTTCAATTAAGCTTGTACATATTATCTTCTCAGGATGTGACACACGATGCCCCATAAGATGTCCCACATGATAAGACACATCATGTTGCATAGGACAATCCATCTAAGTCCTCTTTGTGTGGAGTAAAGAGGACTCCAAATCAGATAGATTAGGTCTTTTGGCACCTTTAGATTGTGTTTTTATGACACATATTGTTTATTTGGATACACTTTGTATTAGGATATTTAACTATATTATATATAATTTTTGACTTCATAGATCATGTTATGACATGTTAGACCATGTTATATATTTTTATGACTTAGATAATCATGCTAGTGTATCCAGTATAGATTATTATGTTATCATGTTGTAAGTATGAACTGTTTTCTTTATTGCAACATATTTTATTCATGTTATGACACATTTTTTTAGTATATGGTACATGAAAAATAATTATAATTAAATATAGGGACTAATATTTAAACATGTGTTTGAATGTAAAAGTAATGGAAAAATATAGGAGGTGATTACTTTAATTGACAAAGAAATTAATATCAAGTACACACCTTTAACTTTCAAATAGAAGTGAACTCCTATATTTTACACAATTGAGCTCATATATTATTAAAATAAGTAAATTCATATAAATTCAATACAAGTGAAGTCATATATATGTAACACAATGTGAAGGACATAAATAGAAGTGAACTCTTGTTTTTAAACATTTACAACATGTTTCGATTTCAAATATTTAAATTTTTTTGTTGAACGAATTTCTTCAAATGAGGTCCTACAAAATAAAATTTTAAAAGAAAAACACAAATTGAAATGTTAATAAAATCATAAGTTAATAAGAGAGATATGTATTATGTAAATACATGTAATCTATATACTCACTATGTGTAATTTCACAAGATGTTGATGTTGGATCCACTATAAACATTTAAATTTGCATATGTTGTACTTGAGACCTAAATAAGAAGTATATATAAGTTCTCTAATTTTCTATTGACAACACATACATACATTTAAATTATATAAGTACATATATATAAAAAGAGCACAATAAAGAGAAAACTTACATGTGTGTATTTTGTTGTCATCCCACTATACCATATGTATCCTCTCTCTTTTGCAATGCATCTATGATTGTCTCATGCTCATCCAATGAAATTGTCCATAATACCTTATTGGCGGGTCTCCCTTTGTACCTTTCTAATTTGATATTCACTGCCACAAACAAATGAGAATAGTGTAAAATCTTCTTTTCTGATTGCTAGTCTTCAAATGCTAGTAAACCATTTCTTCTTTTTAGGTATGTATGTAGCCAGGTGCCAGCTACAATGACATACCCAATTGGATACTCAAAACCATCATCATCTACTAGATGACATATCAATATTTTCTTAGGTTCTACACATCTAGCTAGCCAATACTCAATGCATTCATCATTATCATTAGGTGCAATAACAACATAAACATTTCCTACAAGATAAGATAAAGTACATGTAAACAATTTAATCACATGTTTACATAAATATTTATGATATATTAATAACATGTACTTGAATTATCTTAATGACATGTACATAAATAAATAATATAAATTGAAGCATGATCACAATAAAATTTAATTAAATTATGCATACCGGGTTGTATGAGGTCTAAAATATGACCACAGTCTTCTAATGAAAATGTAACATTTGGGCCTTCATTTACTATATCATCTTCAAAATGTGTGTCAGTAGGTGCTAATGATTTTTGTTGCCAATCTTCAACCCAGTTTGTATTCTTGAACTCTTCCCATTCACCTGCAAGACAAAACTAACAAAAACAAGCAAGCTCCCTAGTCCATATAGTCCAAGTGGTAGAATCTAAACTCCTAAATGAATCCCTTTTAGTTGATCTACTAATTGTGTCACAGTTTTATCTTGAAAGGATATTATTCTCTTTAACTAGGTAGAAGAAATGTTTAATTGTAGAGTTCTAACTTGATCCTATGTATAAATATTTATTACACCATTCCACAATCTCATGTGCATTTTTGAATTTGGATTTTTCCTCAAATTTTAAGTTCTCTCACAAAGGGCTTTCTTCATGCATGCACCAACACCATAATGTTCTCCTTTACCATGTCCAACCTAAAAAAAACTTCACATGTTGGATATTAATTTGCCTATGTGCCCCACTCAACCAATAGAACATTCTAGCATTCTTGAATTGTCTTGTACAATTATCTGACCATATCCAATGTTTTGTCATTTAAATTTGTCTCTCTTTTAAATTACCATACAAGACCTTGAAACAATAGTAGACAAACTCAGATGAATGAAGTTTATTATCACTCATACAGAAATTACACTCTCTCAATATTTTTTTATCCTCCTCTGTACTATCAAGTGCATATCTATAAACTATATAAATAAAAATTGCTACTTGCACTAAATTGTAATATTGTACGTGTACCTCATCTTGTGGTGCAAGTGTGTAATTCTCTACAAATCTAACAACTAAAAGTATAGTACCAATTGGAAACATATTCTTACATATATAAAATTGTCCATCAAGTCATCTAGCATATTGAGAGTGTTTAACATATTTTGGTATGATCACACTCTTAAACTCATCCATAAATGCATGAAAACTAATTTTATGTATAACTAGATCACACCTTCTTCCAATCTTCTCATCCTTTAATAGATATTCAATGGTTTTGAATCTTTTTACATCAACTAATTGTTGTCCAAAAGTAGTCAAAGAATTTTCATGAAAAAAATTATCTAACAAAGAAAGATTGCCACACATATCACATGTACCAGAAATACATACATTGAAAAGAAAATATTGGTCATTAGGTGTTTTACAAAACAAACCTAATATGAAATCCTTTATAGTTTGAGGTGGCATTTATATACAACATTCCTACAACATTTCTTTACTATGCATGGTACTATATATAAATCGAAATACATCATAATGGCAATGAAATTCAACATGATTTTAACAAAAACATGTGATTCTTTCCTTGGTAATACTTACATACCATGGTTTACACTTTTTAAAAGATCTTTGACTAATGGTAATAGTTAACACCTTATATTCTAAAAATTTTCTGAACAATTTAGTTTGAGTCATGTCCAAAAGGTGCTTAGGATGTCGATCACATATTTTTTAGCCAACTCTCAATTTAAGAACACCTCTTGAATTAGGTGATACTATTGTATTATCATGCCAAAAAATTTCAACCAAACTTTTGACTTCACTAGTAAGTTTCATATCAGATCTCAGGAGTCTACTGCTAAAAGTCCACAAACTATTTGCTGGATCACATTCAAAGTTAACCCTTCTCTTTATAGCTCTTTCTAAAGTCTTATGATTCACATTAAGATATCCACTTATGTTACTAATCAATCTTTTGTTAGCAATTGATTTGCTAACTAAAGCTATTGTTATTGTTCATCATGTTGCATTCTTATCTTTAGAGCGACTTCTCTTTCTGATAACATCAAAGACACTAGTAACAGTGGATACAACTTATTTTAAAGACTCATTTTTATTCTTGAAATTTTCATACATTTCTAAACTTTTCATTACTTTTCACATTGTAGACATTTTAATTAGTTGCAACATCAACTGACATTGAAACCCAAATTTTTTATTATAAAAAATATGTCTATATAATCTATTAGCATGTGTCCTAATCTATCTCTATGAAACCAATCCATGAAGATCATCTAGCACATTATTAGAAAAATGAAAATTATGTTCGCGTACTTTAGTATCATTCAAACATGTTTGTTTAGTACAAGTGATGTTTCCATGTCTACATTCATACCATTGTTATTTTCAATTGATATTTCATTTTCAATGGTATTTGGAATTTGAATCTTATTTTCATTTTTTATTAGTATTTCTTTTGGGGCTTGCATTTCCATTAGAGTTTGTTATGCATGATCATTTGGCAATCTATTCTCACAAAAAAATCCTACATCATTTAAATCATAACCTGCTTCTACAAAATCACCAATTTCATCATGAGAAAAAACTCAAGGGTTTGGAGACACACCTGTATTGAATATTTGATTAGAATGTGCACTTGAATCTCCTTGTGTTGGGTTGTCTTCTTCAGCCTCTTCATCCATTGTGGTATCATCAATGTCTTTCTCTTCTAAAATATTGCTCAACTCTCTAATTCTTTGTCTTCTCTCTCATTGATGTTCATTCTTTGTTTGTTGCAATCTCCTCATTTGTTAGAACTTTTATTTTCTTCTTTCTTCATTTTTTTGATCCCATTATTGCACCAGTTTTGAATTCAAATCAATAGCTTGTAGGTTGTCGAAGATGACAAGAAAGCAAAATAATTGTAATAGAAATTCATTGTTGCAAATCAAAATTGTCATTTAATCATTGCAATGATTGAAAATTGCTTTGTGGGGCATCTTTTGGGGTCCAACAATTACTTACGAATCGAACACCCAATTTTTAAACAATCAGGCACTTGATTGTTTAAATATTGGGTGTTCGATTCTCATAATAGCTAAATTAGAATCGAGCACCCGATTTTGGAATTGCAAATCAAGTGCTTGATTCTAATGCCATGGGTGGAAATTTCCCTTTGGCATTGGGTTTTGTCTTGGGGAAAGGTATGACATAGATTTGGTGGGATGAAGCCTATGCCTTTATGTATCAAATTTTGATTAAGACAATTAATCAACAATTTCAAGGATTGCCATAATTTTTATACAGTTTCCACTTTGAATTTTTTGATAAATGAAAACCCATTATAGGTCTTACTGTTTTGATTTCAAAATAATAAATTTTACACTATTATGAGTTTATTTTCTATTTTTTATTATTTATTAATCAAAAGTGTCTCTTAAACATAAAATAGTGAGATTCACTAAAAATTTAATAACTTTATTAATTTTTCATATTTCTTAAATTCATTTACATGTCATCAATCTTCACACAATTCTTTTGAAGTTAAAAAAAAATCCAAAAAAGGTTAAATTTTAATTAAATTATGGTGTTTGTACACGAGAGGTTTTAGAAATTAGCATTTAAAATATTATTCTCATCAATCTTTGGTGTGATAGGTAACTTCATTTAAAAACATTTACAAAAATTCATTTAGTTGTGTCAAATTATGGTGTTCATACATGTGTGTGGTATGGTCTTGAAACAAATATTCTGAAAAAGTGGTTTTTAAAGATCCATACTGAAAAAACAATCCATCATATGGGTATACAAATAAATTACATATTCAAAAAGGAGATTCCAGGCACTACTATTTTTATTTTTGAATTTTTTTTTATATATAATCTCTAAATGCCTCAAATGTTGGCATCAATTGACAATATATTTCAAAAACAGGAAAAACACTTCCACTTTTTTGCCAAGTTTGAGACCCAACTTCTTGCACTAACCTTGCAGTTTTCTCCTCATGAACATTTAACATAATAGAATCCACATGAAACAACCTTACTTGCCCTCTAGCCTTTTGATTTTTTAGATCCCAATCTTATTGCTTCATATATGAAGGCTTGTTACTAGAAACAACAACCCACAGATCACGATCAACCAATATATCTTCAACTTTAAGTTGCTACAACTCAAAGTCTGTGCCATGGAAATTTTCAATTGCTATTCTCCTTGACATACTTGCCATCTTAATTTTGAGATGAACACTTTAAAAACTCCTACTAGAACCAAATTGACACAAACAACCAACTTTACCTAACAAGGATAACACAATTGGGCAGGCTCTGACACCACTTGTTAAGAAAGCTACATGCAGAAATAACTTCCTAATGCCAATTTACAAGGGAAATGATAAAGAGTTCTTTGTATCAACTTCATAACATTGAGATAAGAAGAAGAAGATAAACAAAGGAGACCAAACTTAATGTTGAAAACTCTTTCGAAAAAAAACCCACCACCCAAAAAAATCTCGAGAAACTTTGTATTACATCAAATAATTTATATAGAAAAAACTCTAGTATTTTAGATAGGCGCATAGGCTCAAATTGTGTTAAAATCAACTCAGCTTTCACCATTGAAGTCCAACAAAACATACAACAATTTATACATAGTAATTTGTTATGAAATATGGTGCATTTACTATTACAGAACAAAACATTTAGTGGTGGTATTGGTCACTCCTATAGTGACAGTCCCAATGGTCACTTCCTTTGGCATTAGGTTACTTCCTTTGGCATCAGACACTTCCTTCATCATTAGACACTCCCTTTTCCATCGGTCACTCCCTTCACCTCAGCCATGCAAATGTCTTGGTCAGTCATTCAGATGCCTTCGGTCACTCGAATGCCTTTGATCACTTGGACGCCTTTGGTTACAATCTCTTTGTCACCACAGAGGTACTATACATGGAAGCCACAATAAAAAAAATACTTGTTTCACCACATGTCTTGGCAGCTACACCCAAACTTTTCTCACCGTACTATAAACATTTTACACTCCGAGTCAATCCTAACACTGACAACATATCAACCAGCCTATATCAGTCTCCAATATATGTTTACCATGGAGTTCTATTTGTTTGTGTGCTCCAACCCAATCCCCTTGTCACATCTCTCTCGGCTCATCTCATCTTCAACTCACCAAGCATCTGGAACATGCTAGGATAAGGAACCTAGGTTTGAATCTCATTTCCACTCACTTAATGCCAGACCCATTCCAGTCCCATTGCTACGATAAAAAAAAAAGTAAAACCGTGGGATGATTGTTAATATTTCAATGGTCTTGCACCTTGTTACGCCAAAGGTGTTTCCATATTTGAAAGGGAGGAGCTAAAATGTGCATCCTAAGATGCAAAATCATGTAGGCAGAGTGACTACCATTGAAGTCATCTGAACCGTTCATCGATTCTGACTGTTTTTAACCATTCTTCAACGCACATCTTCAAAACTCAAAACATAGATTTTACATCACATCGCTGATTCATTCATTGATTTTTACTTTTTTGGCTGGAGGGACGTCGTATCGTTGTATTCCTGTACAAAAGCATCACATTGCTCGTTCATTCATTGATTTTTACGTTTTTGTCCAAGTGTTTCGTTGTTTCCAGTCTTTCCTTGTTGGTTTCTAGTTGTTATTTTGGACGATACCTAATATTTTTATGATCGCTGAAATAATAATGGTGTACAAAAGCGGTATTACAGATACTTCAAACCCTTGACAAAGTTGAGCAGTTTATTGATGTTAAGTAGTTTATTGATGTTCTGAGTAGATGCAACTTTTATGAAGACCGAATTTCCAAGATAATGAGGAGACAACCATCACTAATCCTCACTAATTATTTTCTCTTTGGGGATGTCAAACTAGTGGGTCTAGGAGACTTTTTAAATTGCTACTGAAACACGATGAAATCCAAAGTAAGAGGAAGCCTCAAAATTGGAACACCCGCTGAAATGTTATCCATAACAACATTCCATCAACAATGGCTTAAAAACCCTCCCATGGTAGGATGTTCCATAACCTTCGCCTGCCTAAACCAACCCATAATCAAGCCTTAATCTTCACACGTCTCCAAAAATCCACCCGACAATATTTCATATCTCTGATTGGGAAATCATTCATTTCTCGGATTGTTTAAAGTATAAAAGCATACCCAATTCTATATGGTAAAAGATGGAGAAAATTGTGATGGACATTTGCCAAAGGGCTATAGATAGGAGAGTGTGTCCATTTGAGGAAAGTGTCTGCCACTATGCAGGAACCGGGTGTTTCCTGAGGATTTGATGTCTGTTATAAGATTGCTGACACGAGTTTCCATATTGGAGAGTTACAGAAAAAGTCCGTCATGATATCCCATCTCTCTGTCTCCTGTTAACGTAAATTAATTCTACCAATTTGGTCGGCATAGACCAAAGAAAATTCTAGACATTCATGAAAAATGTGTCGCTGTTTTCCATGTCGTCCAGCCTCCTTTTGCATCCAATTTCATTAATATTTCTTCTACTTATCCACTAGATTATTTTGTACATTAATTACATCTTTGTTTATAAATACAATGACTGAGCCTGTGCATTCCAACTTTCAAATTTGAAGTTCTTCTCTATGTTTTATTTCTGTCTTTTTCATGGTATTAGAGCCACGAGGGAATGAGTAAGGATTCTTGCATTCTATTTTACATAGTGATTTGTGGATGACAGGTTTGAAAAAATGTTGTTGTCAGAAGGCTGCTCCAGTTAACATGCGTATATAGAACCTATTAATATTCCCTATTTTCTACTAGCTCAGCTAAATGAAAGCATTGAAGGTACGTGTGCTTCCAAGTTCATGTGCTTATCTGAAAGAAGCACAATAAGTTTTTTTTGAAGTGAAGGACTCTTAGTTGAAAGATCATATATTGGACGATCAAGTTGACTTGTGGGAATTTTAATGAAGTTTTATTAACATTAAAACAATTGCTACTTTTAGTGGTGAGAGATTTATGTTTGATTGAGAAGTGGAGGTTTCTTTTGGTTAATATAAATTGATGTGTTCCAATATTATCAATATTTTCTTTGGTCATAAAGTAGTCATTTGAAAAGTGGAAAGTGGTAATTTATTTGAAGAAAAGAGTTGATAAAGATTTTTTTGTAAGCTATAAGCTTTGAAGTCCTTGTTTATTTGGTTCATAAGAAGACCAATATCAAGGCATGGTATTTGCTAGAGGCTTGTGTGATTTTGTGTTGTTATTTGATTAGAATGTAACTATGGCTGCCAATAAGGTGTCAAATTTTATGATTAGTGAAGAATTGGATGGTTCAAATTATGCTAATTAGAAATATGAAATGGAGTTAATATTACAAATGAAAAACTTATGGGAAGTAGTCACAAATGAAAAACCCATGGATCAAAATGAACATGATAAATGGGATAAAAAGAATATGAATGTATGTGCTACACTTTTATGGAAAATTAGTCCAAGGATTAGACCTCATGTTCAAAGTTTAAAAACAACAAAGAAAACATGGAAAACTTTGCAATAATGTATGAAAGAACTAGCAAGTTAAAAAAAATGGATATTAAGAGGAAATTAACTCATTTGAAAATGAAAGTAGGAGATAAAAATAAATGATCGTATTGCTAAACTAAAAAGTTTTAAAAATCAACTTGTAATGATTAAAGTTGAATATGAAGATGATGAAATCATAGATATTTTAATTGAAAGTCTTTGAGAGGAGTATAATAATTTCATTCCTACTTTGGAATTAATTGACGAATTTGAGAATATAACATTGGAAGAAGTATATGGTGCTTTGTTAAATGAAGAAGAATGGCCTAAAAAGTTTACAAGTGAGTCTAAAGAGTCAAACATTTGGCTAGAGGAAAATACAAGAATTACAATCAAGGAAGATTGTATCAAAATCAAAGAACTAATCAAGGGAATCAATATAGAAATAATCAAAGACAATGGACTCAACAAAGAGATAATCAAAATAGGAAAAGCTATCAAAGACCACAAAATTAATCTAGAAATTACAATAATTTTAAGGGAGAAAGTACTATCAAATGTTTTATGTGTGGAAAAGAAGGGCATAAAAGTGATCAATGTTTTACAAAATGACAAAGAAGATTTAATCAAAGAAGGAAATCAAATTTTGTTCAAGAATAGGGTGATCATCATATAATTATATAGCATCTTTAGCTACTCAAGGCGATTCAAGTAATGCATGGTATTTTGATTCAGGAGCTAGTCAACATATGACTCACAACAAAAATATCTTTAGTTCTTTAGAAGAAACAAAAGGTGCAAAAATATTTCTTGGTGATGATAGTTCACATGACATAGAAGGAATAGGTACCATTTCAATGAAGGTAATGATGGTAAGAATTTGGAAATAACTAATGTAAATTTTGTACCTAAGTTAACCAATAATCTTCTTTCAGTGAGTCAAATATCTCAACATGGTTATAAGGTGGAGTTTTATTCTGATAAGTGTTTAATTGAGAATATTAATGATGGATACAAAATAGTTGCTATAGGAATTGAAAATGATGGAATATATAAATTTCTAGCATGTTTTGATAAGAAGGCTTATGTTACTACAAGATCATCTTTAAGTGAGTTATGACATCAGAGATATGGTCATTTAAACTATCAAAGTTTGGCTATGTTTTCAAAGATGAATATGGTTGATGGATTGCCTTGAATAAAATTAAATACAAGTGTAAGTGAAGGATGCATGGTTGGTAAACAACATAGAGATATTTTTGAGAGGTCTATATGGAGAGAAAAGCAAATTCTAGAGCTTGTCCATAGTGATTTGTGTGGTCCTATGAATCCAACATTAAAGGGAGGAGCTAGGTATATCTTGACTTTTATTGATGCTTTTTCAAGGAAAGTTTGGGTTTACTTCTTAAAGAAAAATGATGAAGTATTTAACAAATTTTAAATGTTTAAAGCTCATGTGGAAAATGAAAGTGAAAATAAGATCAAGAGAATAAGAACTAATAATGGTGGAGAATATGTAAATAATAGGTTCAAATAATTTTGTGAGTATCATGGGATTAAGAGAGAAATGACTATTAGATATACTCCTCAACAAAATGGCATTGCCGAAAGGAAGAAGAGGACTTTAGTGGAAATGGCACGTTGTATGATACAATCTAGGAATCTTCCTTTGTTTATATGGGCTAAAGTAGTTAATATTGCATCTCATGTCTTGAATAGATCCCCCACAAGTGTTTTGTAAAACATTACTCCTAAAGAAGCCTAGAGTGGGAGAAAACCTAATGTTCTTATATTTTAGAGTCTATGGATGTGAAGCACATGCTCATGTACTAGATGAGATTAGAGAAAAAAAAATTGATAAGAAAACTATCAAGTGCATCTTTGTGGGGTATGATGGCCAAAGGAAAGGATATAGGTAATATGATCCTAGTATGGAAGATGTGTTTACAAGTAGGGATGTCAAGTTTAATGAAGGGTTTGATGATGCGCCAAAATTATCTCCTATTCCACAAGTGGCTATAGATAATCTTGAATCTTCCAATGATTTTGAAATTGGTTAAAGTTATAGGGAAACATCTGATATAGTTGAAGAATCTATTCTTCCTCCAAAGACCAAGAGTATTCAATATATTTATCAAAGGACTCATCAAGTTAATTATGCTTTAATGACCACCACAATGAAGACCAATGATCTTCAAACATATGAACATGCTAAAGGAAAAAATGAATGGGAAGAAGCTATGCAAAATGAGTATAAAGAATACATGAATGATGCAGGAGCTTTTAGTGGCTTTCTAAGTAGAAGCTTTTAGTAGTTTTTTTAAAGCTTTTAATTTTTTTCTTAGTTTTTAGAAAGTTGATTTTTACTAATAGTCTCAAAATATTACTTCCAATATTGAATGTTATTTGGTAGTTCATCTTATCTCAATTTTAGGAAGCTTCACAAAAAAAAAGCTCTTTTTGAGTTGTTTTAAAAATTTTCAAAAATGGCAAAAAAATTGTTTTATGGAAAAAAAAATGCCAAAAATGGTAATTTCAGATTTGTATTTAAAATTGTAATTTCTCTCATTTTAGGAGGAGGAGAATTTGGAAGACTAATAAAGAGGAATTTGGAGTTCTAATATTTATTTTTGTGTTCTTTCTCTCTTATGTTTCTATTAATTATTTGAGGAATTTTGGGTGCATCACCTAGTATCAGAGCACAAAAGGTCTTGGAAAAGGAGTTTTTTTATTTGTGTGGTTGTGAGTTTATGTTTATGTAGGTTGAGAAGAGGAACTAGTTTTCAAAAATCAAGGTAGAAAAGAGAAAACATCCAGTTGTGATGAAGGATGAACTCGTTTGAAGAGCTAGATTTGAAAAGAAGAGTGAAACCATGTTGTATGCAAAAGAAGTTGCCAAGGAAATGAAGATTATAGGGTGTTGCTATGCTTTGGTAGTGAAAAGGAAAGAAGACTAGGAGAACCCCATACCACTTGATGCAATGAAGTTATTAGAGGAATTTTTTGATGTTTTACCTGATGAATTACTAGATGGTCTACCACCACAGAGGGATATCCAACACCAAATTGATCTTATCCCTAGTGCCACCCTACCTAATCAAGCAGCCTATCAACTGAATCCAACCCAACATGAAGAGCTAAATAAATAGGTTAGAGAACTCTTGCAAAAGGGTTTGGTGAGAGAAAGCATGAGCCCATGCATAGTATCAACATTTTTGACTCCAAAAAAGGATGGTACATGGAGGATGTGCATTGACAGTAGAGAAATTAATAAGATTACCATTAAGTACTAATTTCCTATTCCTCATATCGAGGACATGATGGATGAATTGGTAGGTGCCAAGTACTTCAGCAAGATTGACCTTCAAAGTGGTTATCACCAGATTTGTATTCGAGAAGGGGATGAATGGAAGACAACCTTCAAAACAAAGGCTAGTTTTTACGAATGGATGGTTATGCCCTTCAGACTTTCTAATGCACCAAGCACATTCATGCAATTGATGAATACTGTACTGCAACCTTATATTGATAAGTCTGCGGTTATTTATTTTGATGACATCTTTATTCTTAGCAAGAATAGAGAAGAACATTTACAACACTTGAAATTTATATTGGCTATACTAAGAGCATAGGGACTCTATGTAAACTTAAAGAAGTGCATCTTCATGCAAACTAGCTTAACCTTTTTAGGATTTGTCATTTCTGGAGATGGTATTCAAATGGACCTAGAGAAGATTAGAGCAAATCTAGAATGGTCTAATCCTACAAACATAATAGCAGTAAGGAGTTTCCATGGGTTAGCCACTTTCTATCAAAAATTTATCAAGAATTTTAGTAGCATTGTAGCATCTATAATAGATTGCACAAAGGGAAGGGATTTTGCCTGGACAGTAGATGCAAAAGAACATTTCAAGTTTTTGAAGGAGAAGGTAACTACAACTCCTATACTTGCACTTCAAAATTTCTAAATTCTCTTAGATTCTTCTGGGTTTTTTCCTAAATCTATAGTTGAGGTGGATTCCAAAATGGAGAAATGAGCTATGAAGATAGAATTGAGCTAGAGGTAGTTTGTTAGAGTAGGGAGTTTAATGTTTGTCAATTGTAGTTTGGTATCAGAGCAGTAAGATGGTTGGGAGAGGAAGAGGAAGAGGAAGAGGAGGCATCACGCTGATGCAAAGATTGGTACTAGATATGCAAAGGGAGATTGAACGACTCAATGAGAAACTAGATAATCAAGAACTACAAAGAGGAAATGAATCTAGTGAAGAGGGAGAAAATGAAGACAAGAGACTGGGAGAAATGAGCTATGAAGATAGAGTTCTTAGGGCTTTAGAAGGAAGGAGTGAAGCAATAAAAATTGATGTTTTAGACTATTTTGGTAGTCTTAAGCCAGAGGAACTAATAGACTAGCTGAATGAGATGGGATTTTTTTTTGAATGGAAGCCGATGATAGAAGAAAAGAAGATGAAGTTTGCATGCACAAAGCTAAAAGGATATGCAATGATATGGTGGGATCACCTCCAAAAGGAACGAGTTAGAAATAACAAGGAAAAGATTAGAACATGAATCAAGATGGAGAAAAAGCTGAGAGAAAAATTGTTACCCATGGATTATTCACAAACCCTCTTCCACATATTCTAGAATTTGAAGCAAAACCTGTCTTCAGTGCAAGACTATACAAATGAGTTCTACAAGCTATCCATGCACATAGAGCACCAAGAAAATAATGAGTAGATGGCTGTTAGATATGTGAATGGCTTGAAATTCTCTATTCTTGAGATGAACTGAACATGCATCATGTTAATAGTATGGAGGAAGCCTACCAACTAGCTCTGAAGGCTAAAGATAAGTAGACTAGGCAATATAAATAGAGGAATAGAGGTTGTCGAAGGGGTACATCGACTCCATTTTGGGGAGGTTCTAATAATGGCAAGGGAGAGAATTTTCAAAGTTCTAAAAAAATTATAGACACTAAGCAAGATCCTCCAAATCAATAAAGAAGCGGGTTTCAGCAAGGTCAAGGCTATGAAAGCAGAAGAGGCTGGGAAAACTAGAGAAGGCCTTTATGAACTCCTTGCATCAATACAACTTGGGAATTGGTAGAGTTACCAAGGGGTAAGAATGTGGTTAACAACAAGTGAATTTGTAAGACTAAATTTAAGTCAGATGGGAGCATTGAAAAACACAAGGCAAGACTAGTGGCCAAAGGACATTCACAAAAAGAAGGCATTGATTACATAGAAACTTTTTCCCCAGTAGCCAAGATTCGTACTGCCAGAACCACTATTGCATTGGTAGCTCATTTTAGGTGGCCTCTACACCAAATGGATGTTAAAAATGTATTTTTGAATGGTGAAATTGATGAAGAAATCTATATGACTCAACCAAAAAGATTTGAAATTCTAGGAAAAGAACATTTGTCTTGTAAATTAAGGAAGTTTTTATATGGTTTAAAACCAGCTCCAAGGGCTTGGTATGCTAAAATTGATGAATACTTTCAAATTCAAGGCTTCAATAATAGTCCTCATGATCCAAATTTCTATGTGAAGGAGTTTGATGATGGTTGTATCATAATTATTATACTTTATGTTGATGATCTTATTATCATAGGACATAGCTTGGATCAAATCAATAACATAAAGTTGAACTTTCAAGAGACATTTGAGATCACATATCTTGTTTTTCTACACTATTTTCTTGGCATACAAGTATGGAAAAAAGATGATGGTATATACCTTTCTCAAACAAAGTATGCTCTAGATTTGTTGAAGAGGTTTAGAATGGAAGACTGTAAGAGTGTGTTTTCTCCAGTTGCTCTAGGATTAAATTTAAATAAGGACATGGAAGGTGATGATGTTGATCCTACTTTTTATAAACAATTGGTTGGTATTCTTATCTATTTGACACACACTTAACTAGATATTTCTTTTCTAGTTAGTGTGGTTTCTAGATTTTTGAGTTCTCCTAAGGTCCCACATTGGATAGTAGATAAAAGAATCTTAAGATATGTGAAAGGGACTTTAACAATGGGCATCAATTATTTGTCTCATGGAGAGATTCCCCTTATTGGTTATTTAGATTTTGATTGGCCATGATGTGTAGATGATCGTAAGTCCACCATAGCTTATGTTGTCTATCTTGGTCATAGGTCGATCTTTTGGTGCAATGACAATCCTAGCTTCTAACAAGTGGTATTAGAGCTAAATATACTACAAAAAATGAAGCAGGGAAAGAAATCTCTTGGCTACGAGCTATTTTATTAGTCCTCAAGCAACATCATGTAGGGCCTACTTTACTTCATTGTGATAATCAAAGTGCAATCTCATTGTCCAAGAATCCAATATATTATGCTCCCACCAAACATATCAAGGTATATCATCAATATATTCAATATTTGATCCAACAATAGGTGATTCATCTACAATATTGCCAAAAAGAGGACCAAATTGTCAATCTCTTCATGAAAGCATTGTGTGAAGCCAAGTTTGTATTTCTTCAACATCTTTTGGGCTTATGAGAAGTCACCTGACTATCTAATGGTTGTCATTTAGGGAGGATTCTAGTAGATTCTAACCATTGTGTTTAACAATTAAATCATTATAAATGGGTACCTAACAAGGCTTTAGGTCAAGACACATATTTTTTAGATTATGGGGGGATATTAAGATAGTTAGTATAGTTAGTATAATTAATCTAGGGGGGATGTTAACGTAAATTAATTCTACCAATTTGGTTAGCACAGACCAAAGAAAACTCTAGAAATTCATATTAAACATTTGCCATTATTTTCCATGCTGCTCAGCCTCCTTTTACATCCAATTTCATTAAGATTTCATCTACTTATCTCACTACATTATTTTATATATTAATTACATCTTTCGTTATAAATACAATGAATGGGCTAGTGCATTTCAATGTTCAAATTTGAAGTTCTTCTCTACGTTTTATTTCTATTTAATACAATGACTAGGCTAGTGCATTTCACTGCTCAAATTTGAAGTTATTCTCTGCATTTTATTTCTATTTTTTTCATCCCCTACCACATAGTCTAGAATGAGGGCAGCCTAAATGTGGAGCCAAGCTTTTCAGTAGATAGATTGATTTAGAGAACCTCTATTTTACCTCTAGAGCATAGTACAAAGCACCTCTATTTTACCTCTAAAGCAATAATAACCATTTATGAGTCTTCTCCTCACAAAAAATTCCAATAAAACATTAAAATTTGTAACATTCAGATAACCACCATTGCCACATTTTTTCCTTAAGCTCTTCAAAGGTTCTATATGTATCATCGAAACATCCTTATTTGCCAATTTTATCACAATGTTTTGAAGTGCTGGAAAACCCATATCTTTTTCTTCTTCTTCGGACAAATTATGACACAATTGTCTAAGTTGGGAAACCACAAGGTGATCTCAAAGCATGAGCATCGATTATCTGGAAATTTGGGGAAAATAAAGAAATAGAAAGGGTAGGATATTAACTTTTATTTTTTCAATAGTTCAGTAATGCAACCTAATTTGTTAAAATAGAAATTTCATATTTTGGAATACATAGTGATGCATCAAATTTATATGCACATTTGACTCCATTATACTCAATGGCCCATGGACCAATGTTAAATTTTTCGTTGTCACTTCTTTCTGATAAGACCTATGTTGCTAGAAATGAAAAATGGAAACTAGAATAACAACCTACAATATGATGAAAATTGCGATGTTCAAAAGATACAAATAAGAAATGGCTATATACATGATAATTTATAAATAAAAATTTGTTTTATATAATATAAATTATTTTATCAATAATTTAATCACACATTTATTAAAAAATACATCATATAAATGATGCTCATAAGTTTTTAAAAATGTTACATTAAAAAAGTTCCAAAAAGTCCATAAATTTATGGAGATAAACATGATAATTGTTGATGTTAGTAAAAATTGGAAAGTGTACAAATCTATGGAAATCGTAACATAAATATTAAAATTGCTAATATTATAGTAAAAAAAGAGTAGAAATCTCACATGCAACTTATGAAAGGACTAAACTGGAGAGAAGTTGTTGTTTTACAATATAAGAAAATTGTTCATGTTGTTGAAACACAAAATGAAATATAAATCTTACATTTCTAGTAATAGAGGCTAAGAGCATGTGACATCATTAGTCACTAATACTATGGGTTTGTGGTATTTATCCACCCACTTGCCCTATACCTAGTGGGTTTAACGAAAAAATTGTGAAATGCTCATTAGAAGTGAAAAAATCATTTCCCACTTCTCAAACGGTTGATAG
Source organism: Cupressus sempervirens (assembly GCA_028749045.1). Lineage (NCBI taxonomy): Eukaryota > Viridiplantae > Streptophyta > Pinopsida > Cupressales > Cupressaceae > Cupressus > Cupressus sempervirens. Next base: position 294,824,053 of record CM053793.1, on the reverse strand, counting down.
ATCAAAAAATGACCAATTAGAAGCCACAAAACATTACAAATAAGTTGTGGGTCTTTAACATAAGTACGCGCCCACATAAAGGTGATCAATAACAATGCTACACTGCCACACATCATTTTAGGCCTTATTCAAATGTGGGTAATAGGTAAATTGTGGAGCTCGCAAAAGGTTCTTTCTAGTCCTTAACTCGTTAATCTCTTTTATATCTTATGTTTTACTATAATGAGTAGTCATTAAAGTGTACCCCCTAATAATCATAAGCTCTTAATGTGTGCCCTAGCTATTTTTTAAATTGAACTTTTGATTGGGTAAATATGTTATGAGTTTTGAATCATTATATACCAATTCTAACTTAGTGCCATGTGTATGTTGAAGTCAAGGTAGTTGTTCAAATGTTTGTTCTTAGAGATTGCTATACAATTCAACATACCTCTCCTTTTGTTATATAGTTTTTGAAAATTATTCTTCAATGGATCTTCGACATACTTATTGTACACCAAAGTGTGATTGCTATGTGTATGCTAAATTAAAGGTAGTTATTCAAATGTTTTCTCTTAGAAATTGCTATACAGTTCAATATACCTCTACTTTGATTATACAGTTTTTAAGAATTGTTCTTCAATGCATCTTCGGCGTACCTATTGCACACGAAAGTGTGATTGCTAGTTTACCAAATTGAAGCATGATGTTTCATACTAGGTCATTTATTTCACATATTGGACATTGGCGACTCAAAATAGTCAAGGAACATGTGGTAAGGGGTAGAGAAATGAATAGATGAAGTGTTTGTATCATGACCCATTTTTCTCAATAAAATCATACCTTGTTCTAAATGGAATGCACTTTCCTATGTCTCTTATGCAATTGTGACTATCACACCATGAAATTTTTTGAGGCTAAATGCCCATGCCTTCCATGTCCCATGCACTTCATCATCGCACATTGTACTTTCACCACAGTCACGTGTACAGAAAGGAAATAATTGTGATTATTAGTGTCTTACAATATTAAAATAATAATGAGCATGTTAAAATAATTTATTATTTCAAACCTTCTAATATACTTAAGTTCTTATTATACTTACCTCCTCATCCACCCCCTAAAGGTTTTTAATATTTTTTTATATTTTTTATTTGTTTCTCACCAAGGTATGTCGATATAATGTTGAGTATTGTTATTTTAAATTAATAAATTAATTATTTTAATTATAAAGAAATTAATTAATTTAATTAGTGAATATAAAATAATAAAATATTATATTAATTAGCAAAAAAAATTATACATTTTACATAATTGAAGTCTTATAAAAATATTATGGTTAAGATTATTTGGACAAATCCTTTATTAGTCTATTATTATTATGTTAATACTAGCATTATTTACTATTTTATTTGAACTATTTAATATATAGTATTAAACATTTTATTTTATTTTTAAATAATCTAAATATTAGATGAAGAAATAAATTTGTTATGTAATTAAAGTTTTCTAATGGAAATAATGTTATAGTTAAGATTATTTCAACACATTTTTTATCTATATATTATTATCTAATATCACCATATCTATTATTATTTAATATTACCATAATCTATTATTTAAATTTAAATTTTATTTATCAATTAAATTGTATTAGTGATTATATATTTATATTATTTGTTAAAAAATCAACCTTTGGAAATATCTATGGCATCCCTTCTTATCTTGGCTTTAAGTTGTTTATATTAGTTTATGTAAAGGTTGATAATATGTATGCATTTGACAAAGTGTAGTTGGATATAATTTAACTTGATAAATCTAAAAATATGATATATTAATTTGTTGAGCAACAAGTTATATATTAATTAGTAGTTGGCATGGATCAATGACAATCTAACTTTTTCTATTAAAAAAATAAATAAATTTAAGTTATCAAGAATGAGTTATTTCATAATAATAATATTTTTATTTTATTATAGGTTAAGTTTTTAATAAAATCATTATAAATTTTCAATTATATAGAATAGACAATTTTCTTTGCTAACTAATATAATCTTTTATCATTTTACATTAACTAATTAATAAAATTGATTTTTCTAATTCTTCGTAATTCAAAAACTCAACTTTTATTCACTAATTAAATTAATTACTTTCTTCATAATTAATTAATTCCTTCAAAAACGAATAAAAAATATAATAATTTTAATTTATTAATTAAAAAAAAATTAAATTATTAAAAATATTTCATATATCAAATACTTAAAAACTTTGAGTCGATGGATGAGAAGGTAAGTATTTAAAAACAGGTTTGAAATAAAAATTATTTTAAGGTACTCATTTTAAAATTATAACAGTATTGGACCGTATCCGTCCTTAAAAAGGCCTTCACCTAAATTGTCTAGGAGGTCTAAACCCTCCTTAAAAATCAAAGACAAAGTCAAAGTTTTTGACTTTATGTACACGGACATGAGGCAATGGCTACCCAAGTAGCCGAATCGACTCCCTGGGTATGCCCTCCATTCTCATGCCTCCTCATGCCCAATGATGCATGCCATCCTAGATCCTATGGCCGTACTCATGCTTGAGCGTGATAGAGGGAGGTACTCGAAGATTCTCAATTCTACTGCCCTCTTGTGTCATTTTGAAAGGATTGCTATAGTTTTTATTTTATTTTTATGTTGCATCTCAGAAAAGGTCTTACTTTTATTTTCTTCTAACTTACATCACTATAAGTATGCTTTAAATTTAAACATGATAAAGAATACCATCTTCATTTATGTTTTTTGGTTTAAATATTAAAATAAATCAATTTAAGTATTTCAAATTGATTAAACTTGTGTTTTTTTTTTTTTTAAAATTGGAGACTTCGGTTTGTTTTATTTTGTTGGGTTTATTTGTTTAGTATCTTTATGTATATAAATGAAATCTCTTTGATTTAAAATTTCTATAACATTTAAAATTTGTCTAGTATTTTAATTTTAAAAATATAATATCTTATTTGTAAATTATAGTTTCTAGCATTTTATAATTTTTATAGGTAATTAATATGTATTCTAGAATTATCTCTATAATATAATATCATTTTATTAAGCCAAGAGGCTTTCTACAGTGGAAGCAATGATCAATGTAAACTTTTGGTAATTAAAAAAAAAAATTGACATGCTGTTCAAATTAACATTATTTTTAAAAAAGTCATTACATATCTTTTCAGTTACAAATCTGACTTGATAGGAACAAAGAAATCACCGTTACATGCAATACCAATGAATAGAAATTGTGAAATTCTATAATCATGCATGATGTGTTCAATTATTTCATCTGCTTTTTTCGTAGAGGAAATATGAGTAAAAATCAAATGATGTGGAGACTCTGAAGCAGTAGGTGAGGGGGGATCTTGATGTGCTCAATGAGGTTATCCCTACAAAGAACACCGCGCTCCACATCAGAACATATCATGGAAATAAGGATTTCATTAAAATGTTGATTGAAATAGCTGATTTACAGGCAGATCTGCAAGGCAAAGGCAGGGTTGAGTTCTTGGCTAAGCATAATTTGTAGGGGAACACAACATTGCACAAGGTGACGAGTGTAAGGGATGCACAGATAGTTGACATGCAGAAACGACCATATTTAAAGCCTCCTTGTTAGGTCATTTGGACACCATGAAAATGCTTGAAAAGATGTTGGGAGAAATGCCATTGGAGATGTATAAAAGAAAATGCGATGGTGAAATGCCTCTACACTTTTCCATCTTCAACAAACATATAGGTAGCTATGAAAATTTCAAATTTGAAAGTATTCTTCTATTGAATTTAGTCAGGTAAAATCTCAAATTTGAAAGCAATCATCTGTTGAATTCAACAAAGGTCTATGAAAATCTCAAATGCATAAGTAATCTTCTGTTGAATTTAGTAAACTTGCAATGGCTTCCGATGATGAGCTTGGCATTCCAATACAAAATTCAGAGGACCATTATAATTCCTTTTCTATTTCTTCAAATGAGGAATTTTTAAATCCTTCTTCTAATTTTTCTGAAAACGTGGATTTTAATGGCTTTGTGGATAACTGGCTTTTTGAGGATCATCTGGTAGATTACAAGCAGTTTGCAATGTTTGACGATGGTGCTACCTTCGATCTTTCTAGATTAGAGGGTTTATTGACGGAGGTTCCAAAAAATGTCAGGGATTTGTATTAAATTGAAATTGATTATTGCACTACTGTATCCAAAGATCTGATAGAAACTATTTCACAAGATTCTTTGATTGAAGGAAAAAGAAAATCTTTTGTCAAAAATGTTGCTCTGTGTGTCAAGCGCCATTGAATCAGGAATCCAGCCTGATCCAATGGGATAGTTATAGTTGTGAAGTTTTGAAATAGTATTTTCTTTTAAAGATAATCAAAATAATTACATTTAAGAACACAAAATTTGTGCAGGTTCTTTATAGAGACGGCGAGTATTCTATTTCACTTTTAATATAGCAATA